>QJNY01000163.1:0-115210 GCA_004155945.1 Monosporascus sp. mg162
CCCCCCCCCCCCCCCCCCCCCCCCCCCCCCCCCCCCCTAACTTATAACCTTTAACCTTTAGTATTCTATAATAAGTAAGAAGTGGAATAATGTTTTCGCGGGATTAATTCGCGCTAAATAAAGGCAATATCGAAAATCTTTGTTGTCGAACGAGTTTAGCATTTTCCTTTTTTACCGCCTGAAGTTTAATTATTAAAGTACGCCGCTTGTCGTTAATCGTAAGCTTTTCCCCCTTGCTTTTCAGGTTATCGGATTCCTTTTTTTCCTTTTCCTGTTCGTTTTCCTTGATCTTAATGGTTTCCTTTAAAGCCGGAGAAGGTTGTTACTAAGAACAAGGTCCTTTTTGAAACCGAGTATTAACGGGGACCATATTATCAATTAAAGAAAAAACTTCTTTAATAAGAGATAGGATGTTTTAATCCAGTTATTAATCGCTTACTAGTAAGAGCGATCGGGTATATCGTTTATCTTTTAAACGCCGTTCTATAATATCGTTTTTATTAGCTTCAAGAAAGCTTATGCTTAATTGGACCTTAAACTATTCGCCGGCTATTAATCAAGGAGCTATCAAAATGTAACGAATCTACCATACGACCACCTGAAAATATAAGAAGTATCCGAAAAGGGTCCTTAATTTGCAGGTAATAATAAGACGAAAAATAATTCTGTAATTTGTTCGTTAAAAGAATTTACGGACTTTTTCCTTAATCGAAAAACGTTACCTTTAATTAAAAACTTAGATTAATAGCTAAGAAGCGAATCTATCTGTATGCTATCTATATAGAAAAATTGTTCGTTATATATCTTCTTATCTTTTAGTAAGTATACCTCTGATTTATGTAATTTACCGTAATTTACCCCATTTGTCCTAGATTAACTAAATTATACTAGATTACCAAGGTTTTAGCCAGCTCCGTAGTTTATCCGGAGCTCGTCCGCGCTAGTCCTAAAGGAGCACTCTTATCTTGGAGAACCTCTGGTTCGTAACATAAACCTTTTCGGCCTTACGAAATAATTCCTTTAACGGGTATATATTTAGCGCTTTATAACCTTACGACAGTAACGGTAAAGCTCGTTTATATACCCGGTCTCGCAACTTAAGGATTTTGGATATTTTCGCATCGAAACCTTTCCGATCAAAATAACGCGTACTTCGAATAATTAGCTTCCTTAAGCTTCCGCAGCTTACCGGCCAATTATCGATCGTATTAACAAAATAAGCTAATCGTTTTGCGTTAAACGCGGCTTTCTATACTTTGTAATCGTACTGATAACCATCTTTTCGACGCGGAACGCACGGAAAGCCTACGTTTACAACCCGTAAAATACTTTCGTCTTTTACCGTTATTCTGGATTAAACAAAACGATAAAAGCCTAAGGTTACCTTTATAATTTCTGCTAGCGCATTAATAGTAACAGTTATCAAAATAAATGCTGGTAAAAGTAATAAACTAAAAAACGAAAATAGTTCGAATATAGCAGTCGTATAAAGGTAATTAATCTTATGCAAACAAGCTTATTTTTCTTTATTCCGTACGTTTCGTACGCCTGTACCACTTTAAAACTACCACTTTTATCCAACCAGTAGCTGGAATATTCTGCTTAGATTTTTAATTTTTTTTATGTTTATATATTTAAGTAACTTAGGCCTTAATTAGGTAATTTTACCTGTTGCAGTAATTTTTGTAACTTCTTTTCTATAACGTACAAAAAAGTCATTTTTTAAGTTTTTAATATTACCTAAAAAGATGGCCTTTTTGTTTAACTATATGTTTCGAATAACAATAACCTTATTAATTAATAGATTCAAGTTTCAGAAATGTTTGCAAATCGGTAACTGACGAAAAACCTAATCCAGACCTTAAGGTTTAGCTTCTAACGTTTTTGTTTTTTCTTTATAGTGGCAGCTATTATAATATAAGCCATATAGCTATATATTCGCAAGTAAACCTTCTAAGATTTCCGATTAAGTACTGCAACGCCGTCTTTATACACTAGGTAAATATAATAAACTTCGTATATGCTTTGCTAAAAAAAGTGCTTATTTAAGGGTACGGTTATACAGATATACTACGGCTTTAAAGATATATATTATTAAAAACGAAAGTAACTTAGCGCTACTTTATATCGCAGTCGCTTTTTCTTTAATTATACCCCTTAGCACTGTATACCTCTATTCTGGGCCTGGGTATACGGTACTAAAAGCTTAAGTTTAATACTAAAAAGAGGCGACTAAAGCATATCGCGAAACTGGTAATTTTTCAAGATTTCGTTATCGCATTCGAACACCTCAAGAAAAACTTTATCTTAAATTTTTAAAACTCTTAAAAGGTATTGGAACGTTATAATTAATATATTTTACTTTCGATTTTTCACGTCAATGTCCTAAATATATCGTAAGTACCTTTCTGTCGCAAATATAATATATCTATATCCTTTAGGGTTTTTTTTTTCGAAATTTGTTAAGTCGATGGCGATTCGCTGTCCTAATCGGAAAGCTTTTTCCTTCGGCTCGCGGCATATTTGCCTTTTAGCTTTCACCTTATTATATACTTAGCATTTGAATATTATAGAACTCTTTAGGCGGATTCCCCTTATATAAAACTGCAACTAGGCGATTATTTCGGGCTCTAGATGTCCTAATCTTAAATGCCATATTGTACCGTTACCGATTTACAGAAGTCTCGTTATATATAAATTAACGTGTCGTCTATAAACTGCGAAAATTACGTAAATAACTATTACGTTAATATTTTCGATAACGAATTAATTAAAGTTGTTTATTAACGTAACAACTATTTAATTATATTTATCTCGAATAAAATTATTAGTTTCCCGGTTATCTTACCAGTACCCCTTTTTTCGGAGCTGCTGAAAAGATACCAGGTTATATGCGAAATCCTCGTAATAAGCCACGTTATACAGATACAACGCTTTAAGGCTCTTAAGGCTCTAAAGCAGTATATCTACTTCTCCATATCCTTTAATCGGGACGAAACTGTTCCTTACGTATATATCGTCGCCTTAGATCGTTATTTTAACATTTAAGAACCTACTAATTAGGTTAAAGATGTATATAATAACCCCTAAATCCAGAATAGCGGAATTTCTTAGAAGGTAAAACGCGACGCTTATCGTACTACGTTAATCAAAAATCAAAAAGCAGGTTAGTACTCGTCTTACTCTCTTTAGGAATTAATCTATCTTTTAGGTAATTAATTTCTCTATAATCTTCGACAAACGGTTAATCTTTTTCTTTTAGGATTAATCGGAAGCAAACCGGTCCTAAATTAATGCTGAAACTTCTTTATTAAATTTGAACTTTGCTGGAACTTTGCTAAGAAACGCGTAATAATATTGGGGTAACGTATACCCAGGATTTAGGCACGCTTTATACCGAATCCCTTATACGTCTAATTCTTAATGTTTCCGCTTATTGCTACTGCTATTTCGGCCCGCTTAAAAACCTTTACGACTACTTCGTTTCGGCTTTCTACTAAAAATCCTAGCACGTAACTAATTATTAATATTCTTAGTCGTTTTCTAATTAAGATCGTCCTGATCAAAAAGGTTTACTGGAGGTCTATAAAAGGTCGGGAACGTTACTTTAACGTTTCTTAATAACGGTTATAAATTCGTCATAGTCTAATAATCTAAAAAACTAGCCCTAACCTCCAAGTAATTAACCGTTCCTTTCTCGATATTATCCTGCTTAAAAAATATAAATAAATTCGACCAACTAAGCATAATTGGCGCTACTACTGCACATAACTAATTTATCCAAATAACTAACATAATTATTTCGGGAACCCCATAACGCTAGACTTGGGTTATAATTTCCTGCCACTTCGTTGTCCATTTATCAAATCTCTTAGCAGCTTTCGGAGTCTACTTTAATCGTTCTTCCTAATCGCGTTTAATATTCATAAGTAATCGGCTATCGTAAACCTTCCCTAATTGTTATAATTTAACGTATCAACTCTTAAGGTCGTCATCTGGGCTGAAACAGGCTGCTTAATCGATAAGGAAACGCTTTCTAAAACCCATTTCATAAGCTCGTTAAAGTTCTTTCGGAAGGTCTTATATTCTCGGTCTAAATAAATATAAGTCGCAAAGTCTTAATTATAGGCTTATCTGCCGTCGGTCGTCATTTCGAGAGTATTTATTGGACAACCCGTAAGATCGACTTCGTCGGCTTATATGGTTCCTTCGGAAAAAGCACTAGTTATTCGCGTCGTTATCTGGCGAACCAATCTCTTTGGATAAAAGGCAATGACGGGTGCTATCTCCCCGGGTGCCAACTTGCTTCAGCATTAAGCGGAAGCGCTTACAACGCTAACCTTATTAGGAAGAAGGTCCACTTTGGGCTCGATACATGGGAGGAACAGGGCAACAACGCGGTTACAACAGTTATTGCACCTAGCTTCCTGTCGTTCTTATCCGTTAGCAACCGTGTTTTTGACTAGATTTAGGTGTGTTCTAACGTCAAAATGGGACGGAAACGGAAAGCTGCAAACGCTGCAATAGATCAACCCACTTCAACTGCTCAATTTGACCCTTTCGCCGCCTCTGCAGACCCGAATAATAAGGGCACTCTTCGCCCGAACGCACCGCCGAATCCATTAGTTGGAAGCCATTTCGAGCCGTTCATCATTAAATCACGCGATCCTTACGTTAAATCGTTGCCTGCCACTTTATTAAACCTAGTAAAGCTATATATACCGGTTTAGTTAGTGGAAAAATGGGTAACATATACGAATACGTACGATCCCGAATATAACCTCGAAAAAAACCCCCAATCGAAAGATTACGCGTGGTATCCAACGGACGTTAATAAGGTATATCTGTTCCTTTTCGTCTTGTTATATATGTATAACTACCCCGAAAAAAAGATGAAGCTATATTAAAAGGTTTCGCCCGAAGCCCTATATTATCCCTTTATTCGTTTTTCTACTCGGAATCGATAGGAGGCCTTATATCGTCGCTTTCGTATATGGGATCCTTACGATTATCCTAATTTACCCCTCGAACGTTGCGATAAATAATTGGATTGAATTTAAAACGTTACGTTAAAGCTGTACATACCTAGTTCCTATATTTTTATTGATA
Organism: Monosporascus sp. mg162; assembly: GCA_004155945.1. NCBI lineage: Eukaryota > Fungi > Ascomycota > Sordariomycetes > Xylariales > Monosporascus > Monosporascus sp. mg162. Next base: position 5,110 of record QJNY01000163.1, read on the forward strand.
AAAGGACCGTAAAATACGATGGAAGGACCTTTTTTAAGATAACAACCCCGAATAAATTTAACCTTATAAGCTTTAAAATATGAATTCTTGCAAATTACAGCTATTTCTGCTTATGAATATGGCATTACCCGCAGAAAAATAAAGGTCCTGTGGGCGTACCGTAAAAAGAAACGTCCGAAAAAAGGCGAAATGTTAAATTGTGATAATCTTTTTAATAATATATAACCTATAGTTCCTGTTCTCGTCGACAGGCTTAAAGCTATCCATTTCGGACCTTATCATGTATTTTTCGATAAATTATTTTTTTCGCTATACATAATTTTGCAGTTTTGCAAAAAAGGAATCGCATCAACGGGTACTGCACGGGAAAACAGTAAGATCGTAAAACGCCTTTTAAACCTAGTAAAAGGTCCAACTTCGAATTTTCCTTATAATAGCGTTATAAAGTACCTTACGCCTGATAATAAAGTAAATCAAATCGCTTAAGCTGATATGACGTTAATGTTTTTTTAATATTAACGTATCGAACGAATAATCAGATCGAATTAGTTCGTTTACAGCCGAAAAAAGATAATAAATGAAAAAACTCTGCCCATAAATTCTTTAGAAATTATATCCAAATAAAGGTTAAAATACCTCGTATAATTTTCGATTATAACTATAATATAAACGACGTTAATACTGGTAATTAACGGCGTTATAATTTCGATTAGAAGCATCATTTACGTAAAAATGTAGGCCAAGCTATTACCTTTAACTTTTTTTTTAAGTTGTTATTACGAATTGCTTTATCCTACAGCTAAAAGGTTAACCTTCTTGGGACCGATTCGAAAACGTTACCGATTTTCGCATAACCCTTACGGAGGAAACGTTCAGGTATTTCAGGCCTAAAGCTAGCAACAAAAAGCTAGCTTTAGGGAATATTTCACGTAATGGCGCCATGCAAATTCCTTTAAAACAACATAAACGGGTCTTATCAAAACATCAAAGCTATTATCAGGCTTGTCTAGGTCATACATAGCTAGGGCAACGCCGAATTGGCTTAAAGGTGGCAGGAAATGGTGTTGCTAATCGGGGTGCAATACCTAGGGTGCGTTCTCGTTGCAATGTATATGATGTGGCTATTTGTAGCAATGACATAGGTTAGTACAAATATCACAGCAAAATTTAGGTGGAAGTTAATGTATATCGATAGGGAATAAAATGATTCGCCCAAAAGGTCCCCAATTTTCTGCGCACTGATCAATTTTGCACTCGCCGCTTACTGCTGAGGCAAGTTGGCGCCCGGGGAGATAGGTTTAACAGGCTATGGAACGTTCTAATTAGAATCAATATAATTCCACAAGTTATATCCCTTTGCTTTAATCTTAAATTCACCCTTAAATTTATCTCAATCTTTAGGAGCGGTGTAAATAACTGCTGACGTCGTCGGTACGGTCGCTATTATGACTAATAAGTATATATATAATTACTACTAATATGTAGCCTATATCGTCTCAACAATAACTGATCAAAATAATAAATAACTAGAATTAAACGAATAAGACTTTTAATTGTCAGAGATAAGGGACATCAGTTGTGTTGTATTAATTAACTAGTTGCGTGCATTCTCGCAACGCGTACTAATCTTTGAAGTAGTCTAGCCACGGACCATATATGTTCCGATGAAAGGGAGCCTTTCCGTATATAGGGTGCTGGCGCACTCCCTGCTAGCTGATAAGTTTAGCCACGGAATATATATAGGCCGATAAATGGGATGCTGCGCACCCCCTAGCTAGCTAACATACTCTCTTAACGCCTTAAAGCATTTACAGCGTTAATCGCCATATTTCATTATTTCCTAAAGCTACAGTTATCCATTCTACCTTTTCTACGGCGATTAACCCCTCTTAATTAACTAATTCTACGTCCGAATTTTTTTAAAACTTCTCTCCACCGGTTTAAAACTTGTATAATATTGATTAACTTTAATTACTTCCCTAAAATACTTAAAAGCTTTTCATACCCAGGCTTTAATTAATCCGCCCGTTAATATAGTATTCGTAAATATATAATTTACTTTAATTAAATCTTTTTTTAACGTGCCACACAAGCTTACCGGATGCACAAGCTCACTGGATAGTTTCTAGCATATTCTAACTACCCAACTTCAATTGCCCATATCGTAACACCAACAACATAGAACGACTTACAAAAGAAGCCAAAATAAACCTAGCAATTCAAGCTAAAAAGAGAAACCCGAAACTGAATTATGCAACGTTAGTTCTATATATAAAGTAGTTTAATTTACTTTGCCTGAACGATATTGCGGTAAATCTTCCAGAGCCGATACTATTCTTAATTCGCGAAAATTGAAGCTAACTGAAAGAAAATCGATTGTTAACCGAATTCTTAACTTAAATACGGGAACGTTTCCTGTCCCGCTTTGATACGTTAAAGATATGGCTAATTTATTGCTTATTTAACGCGCTGTAAGACGTATTAAAATTAACTGGGCGTCGAACTTTGTTAGACGGCAAAAAAAAAAAAAAAAAAAAAAAAAAAAAAAAAAAAAAATTAAACGCGCTTAAATCGGAAGATCGATTATTAACGAATCTTATCCGAAAATACAGAAATATTTCGCAAATAGTTCGAACTTGTTCGGGTTATAATCGCGAAATACGGCATTGCAAAAGAAGATATTTACAACTTCGACAAGACTGAATTCTTAATAAGGCTTCTTATAGCAACGGGCATAGTAATTACCAGTACAGAAAAACGTGAAAAACTTAGATAAACGCAATAAGATAATAAAAAATAGGTTATAGCTATCCAGGCTATTAATTTCTAAGGTTAGGCTGTACCGTTATTTGTTATTATAACGGGGAAAAATTATTTTGGATTCTGGTACTGCGATAACTTATTACCAGCAGCCGATTAAAAGATCGCATTAAAAGATAATAGCTGGACAACAAATAAATCAAATTTCGAATGGATCCAGTATTTTGACAAACATATTCGGACGCGTACGAAAAGTTCGAAACGTTCTTCTATTTTCGATGGCCATAAAAGTTACTATTCGATAAAATTCGAACAATATTACGCTAACAACAACATTATTACGCTTTATATGCCCGCGTATTTTTCCCATCGGCTTTAACGTTTTAATATATCTTATTTTTCTATTTAAAACGCACGTATTCGCGTTATATCGAAGATTTAATACGACGTTATTATACTTATAATGCCAAAGAAGATTTTTTTCGCCGGCTTTTACGACGCGTTCTAAGCTGCCACAACGTCCAGTAATATTAAATCTGGATTCGCAAAAGTTAGTTTTGTTCAATTCGATTTTAATAACGTTCTTTCCGAATTAAAAGTTCCTCCAGTTGTGCCTACGCCGACCGTCTCTCCGTTAACCTTTATCAGTTCCATTTATTTCCCGCCCGTAAAACTCCTTTAAAATATTAAAAAAGTAACGCGGCAATTACGCTATTTATAAAAAAAGATTGGAAATTAATAAGGTAGCTCGTTAACTAAAATGGCTAAATCGGTTTATCTTTTAACTAAAAGTTATTTATTAATTCTGTACGAAAATATTTTTCTTCGGGAAAAAGCTATTTAATTGCGCCAAACGAATTATATCTTGAGTAAACGTTACAGAACTAAAAATAAACGTTTTTAAAAAGAAGGAATACTTATTATACAAAAGAGATAAGCTTTTCTGGCTCAAAATGAAGAGGGGGAGTAAAAAAATGCAGCTAACAACAGTTGGAGGGGGTCGTTGTAAGAGAGTTGACACCAAAGAACGAAAGTGTGGCGTTTGCGGCAAACCTGAGCATAATGCGCGTATTTGTAATAAAGTTGGAGATACGTTTAGCGAAAAGAATTCCGACTGATTTTAATTAATATGATGTGTTATTGTTAAGTTATTTGAATTTGTTATTGCGAGGTGCTAAGAACAATCCGATGAGCTTGTGCATCCGATGAGCTTGTGTAGTACGTTATAACTTTTCGTAATTAATAATTATATATATTTACGTAACGTAGAACACAAGCTTACCGCTTATGCAAGCTCACCACTCGTTCTAACCCACTTTTACCAAATCGTTTATAAGTTTACGAAATCTTTATTTAATTCAATACAATTTAAAGATTAACTTTATTAAGTATATGCTAAGCAAGTAAATTTGCTTCTAGATATAAACATTTTTTGTAAAGATATAACTTAGTACTTTAATCAATTTAAAACTAACATTTTTATCTATAATGCAGCTAAATAGCGTTCAAGTCTTTTCAAATTTTATAATGTTATTTAAAATTAGGTCTTATATAAAGTCATCGTTTTTTTCGATTTTAAAATAGTAACGTTATAACGGTATAAAGAAATTGGATTAAATTCAAGGCTTAATCCTTCTTATTGTAAGAAGTATAACTGTCAAATTTTCACGACTTATAATACAGATATATAATTAAATCAAAAACGGGTTTCGAGAATAATAAAAGTTTTTATACAGTTTTGATAAAGTTAGAAATTCTTAAAGTTGCGATATTACTATATGGGTCTGAACGAGCAGTGAGCTTGTGTGCTACGTTATCGTAATTCTATTTTTAAAAAGGCAATATCGACGTTAATTAACCGTATTATTTATTAATTGTCGTATTATATATTTAACGGTTAAGCATTTGAAATAATTCTTAATTTTTTTATTAATCGAAAATTAAATAAGCTTTTTTTTAACTTACGTAAAAAAATAGTTGCGTTTCGTTAATAAAAATAATTATTATATTTGGCTTAACGTCCCACACCACCTCGCGGGACATACCACCTCGCGGGACAAATTTTGGCAGCCTACAACAACAAACTCAAACTACTCAACCACAACACATCAAAATTGATACCAATTAATCGTATTCTCTTTCGCAAGACGTATCTATAGTTTTTTAGCAAGTGCACGCATTATATCAAGGCTTGTGGCGGACGCTATATTGCTATTGCTTCCTCTCAATCTATATACAACCGATTATCCGCAGCAGCTGCTAGCAACAATTCTATACTACAACCTTCTGCCAGCTAAAATCAGCTTGTTTATCCTATATAACAAGTATTCATCTTTCTGGAAAACGTTTATTTTAAATCATTTACCTATGTAGGTATCGAGTTGTTGCCAAATCAAGCCCGACACGCCCTGCCACACGCTCTGCCACGCCCCGCACGGACCCCCAACACGCCCTCCAACACGCCCTCCAACACGCCCTCCAACACGCTCCCAACGCGTCCTATCACATGTTTTCCGACGTATATCTTCAACGTATTAAAGTCGGATCAGAAATGCTCGCGTATTTGGGTTAGGGATTCGGTCGAGAATAGTTATCTAGTCGGTCGGCTTTGGGTCGTACGAAATAGGGCTAATATTGGCTTAGGCGCATTAAGAGGTAGTCGGTCGCGGGCAGATTAAGAGGAAGGAATAACAATATGGCGTCCGCAACAAGCCTTGATATAATGCGTGCACCTGCTGAGAAGTTATAGATGCGTCTTGCAAAAGAGAATACGATTGATTGGAATCAATTTGATGTGTTGTGGTTGAGTAATTTGAGTGTGTTGTTGTAGGCTGCTAAAAAGTGTCCCGCGAGATGGTGTGACCCGCGAGGTAGTGTGGGACGTTATTTATTTACTATTTTATTATTTTTCCGAAACGTTTTATAATATAAACTTGAAAATTTTTCGAATAATCGTATTATTTCACGAAAAAGGCGTCATTTTAAATGTGTATCGAATTTTCGTTTACGAATTATAACGTTAACGTTTTAATTCCGATTAAATATAATATAATTCGATAGGTAACTTCATAATATATATTATTAAATTTTAAATTAAATCGGACGAATCGAAATACGATTAAAAAGATTGAGTTATATATTAAGAATAACACATAAAATAAAATCAATCTTTTTTTATATTTATTAACGAAACTCAAATAAATTACATTAAAATTCTATAATAATTCCGCGTTTAGTATAAATATATCTAAAGAATTATTTGAACTACTTTCGGCATTAAATTAAAATAATTAAAACAACTTTATTGAATTTATTTTTAATTATTTCGATATCGAAAAACTATTTAAATCCTTATCTTTTATAAGAGTATACCGTTTTTAAACCTATTAAATAAAATAGTTAATTAAATCTGAGACTCTTTTTATATGTAATAAGAATATGGTTTACGAAAAAAAAAAATCTTTAACGGATAAAATGATAAGGTTCGTACGGGACGGAGTTAAATCTTGAATTTTTTAATATATTAATAAAGCTCTATATTAAAATAACATAATTTCTTAATTCATATAAGATCCTTTTAATCAATCTTTGTTTTACATTTTAGGTAGTTATAGCTTTATTTATTTTCTTTATTATACCAGAATATTTCGGTAAAATTAATAAATACACAAATACGAATTATTAAATAATAAATCTTTAAAACTACGAAGTAAATATTTTCTATATTATAAATTCAACTAGCTCGTATTTTTCAGAAACTCGTATAAACCGAGTTATTTAACGTTTCCGGGTATTCCCAATCGATAATGACTTATATAATATAAATAGTACCAAAGATATAGCAGTTTTATAATTTCGATTAAGAAAACAAAACCGCGATATATCGTATAGTATATATTATATAAACATTATTTTTATAATATTAAGCGAAAAAAAAGTTTGTAATTATAAGCAGTTAACTAGCAATTATATAACTATATATAATAACAAGATAACTAAGTATCGAGGCATATTAAGTACTAATAGCAAGGACTTTGGTAATTATGACGGCTATGGGCTTAACCAACTATTAAACCTAGTCGTACGATTTATGTTAACAGTGGTATCGTAGGAATTTAAGCAATAAAGTAATAGTTACGTTTGGTAATAGCAGATGTAAATTTAAGTAACTAAGTTATAATTGTAAGCTGGTACTATTTAGCTTAGAATATAGGAAATAATAAGTGTATATATATTAATTCTGGCTTAAGGTATTTAAGCGGCTTAAACCTTTGAATCCGTTAAACCCTTTAAGCCGGCCCTTACTGGCTTAAGGGGCTTAAAGCGCTAAGCACCTTAAAACCTTTAAGCCAGTTATATAACTTATGACCTATATCGGAGATATTTCCCATAACCTCCGATCGTTTATTAATCGAGCTAAGGTTTTTGGCCATAATACGATTTCCCTCTTTTCAGGATTTTTGCCCTTAAAAATTAATTTGTTTATTGCATTCGTTTAATAAGTAACTTCCCTTTTTACATATTATTTTTTATTTTTTAACCGCCATGTTAGGTTGTATTAAAAAATAAAGATTTCGCAAACGTAATAACGTTTTGATTTTGTTAAAACGAATTAGTTTTTTTAATTTTGATATATCTTTTAATATTTCTTATTCCCGTTGCAAATTTAAATTAAAGGTTTGCAAGGCGTATTTTGATTCTGGAAAATGCTTTTATTGCGTTAAACATGGTAATTTTTGCGATTTATTTAGCCCTTTCGTTTTTAAACATTAACGGCTTTTGGATAAAGAAAAGCGACTAAAACGGAAAGAAAAATAGGCGCGAAAAACCTTCCGTTCCGCCATTAATAAAATCGATCGTTTTCAAAAACTGCGCAAAATCTTGCGTCGTTGCGGGGTCGAAATGCTACGTCGGGGTATTCAGGGTACGGAAGCGATAAAGGAATTCGAACGTTTGGAACGAAAGTAATAACAGTTAGAAGTTAAGGTTGCGTTAGCGTAAACCTTCCTGCCCGCCGACTGGCCTTTTTTTGGTGACTTAAACTGGAGTATTTTTAATTTTAGCGCTTCCGGCGTTGCTGGTGAAAATTTTTTAAGAGGCGCTGGGTATTCGTAAGGTTTTTCGCGAGTTTCTAGGTATTTTCGGAATCTGAGTAATTTTTTCACTTGATTAGATACTGGGTAAGTCCCTTTTTTTTGCGTATATTAAGTATTTTTTTTGCTTCGTAAATTGGTATATCCTTTATAATTTCTTCGTTCTGTTCCGTACTGACTTAAATTGTATCTGCTGTTAATTTTAATAGGGAAATATAAAAAACTGGATGAAGCTTAATTTTTAACGGTGGCTTTAATTTATAGTTATTTTTTGAAATTTTCTTGGCGATTTTATATGGGCCGATATATTTGAAATCGAGTTTTTTGTTTCGTTTTTTGGTTTAGATGTTTTTGGTAACTAAATAAATTATTTTTCTTTTCGAAAAGGTTAATTTTTTTAACTTTTTTTAATTATAGTATTTGCTTATTTGGTTACGTACGAAATTAAGCTTTAATTTTATTTCTGCGTATAATTGTTTTAATTATTTTGATATAAAAATTGCTTTAACGTTAATTGGTTTATTTTTATATAAATTTCGATAAACTTTAGGTATAAATCCAAAATTAGTAATTGCTGGTATTGTTTTAATGTTTTCGTAATAATTAATGTTGTAAGTTAACTGTGTAATTGGTAACTTTTCGACTTAGTTGTTTTGTTTGTAATTAATATAGTATCGTAAATATGTTTTTAGCGTTTAATTAGTTTTTTCCGTTTGTCCGTTTATTTAAGGTTTAAATACGTTAAATAATTTGTAATTTAATTTAAGTTAAGTTATTAAATTTTGCTAAAGTTTCGAAATAAAGGTAATACTTTTATTCGAAATAATTTCCGTTAAAAGTCAGTAAGTGTTTAAAATATATTTAAGGAAAATGTATGCTAGTTGTTTTATATCGGTATTTTTATTATAAAGTAAAAAATAAAAAAATTTCGTAAATCGATTAACGATTACGAAAATGCTATCGTAATATACTTTTGTAGTTAGATCTTTTAATAAAGAAAGTTTAATAATAAAATTAAATGTAATCGAATTTTATGGTCGTTCGGTAATTAGTAAAGGTTATAATTTTCCGTAAGGTTTATATTGTCGTACCTTTACTTTGGCGTAAATATTGTATTGCCGTATAATCCTTTATATTGTAATTTTTATTTTAGGAAAATAATATGTCCGTTATAAACGTTTTAAAGTTTTGTAAATTTTTAAGTATTTATATATCGGGTATTCGTATATATCCCGTATTAAATTTTTTTGTAAGTTTTCGAGTACTTATATTTTGTTTATTTAATACTTTATTAATTAATTAATATTATATTATTAGATACGTTAATATATATTAGCTGGTATCGTTCGTATTATAGCAATTCGTTATTATTTTAAGTATTTTTCGGGTATAATATCAAAAATTATCTGTTATATTTTAATTTTAAGTTCTTTTAAGTTAAGTCGTTTGTTAAATATGTTTGCTTTGTTATTTTTTGATCCTTTTCGATAAATAATAACGTAATTAAATTTAAAAAGGTTTTTTACGTAACGTAATTGTTTTCCGATAAGTTTTCGTATCGTAAAAAAATATGTAATGTTTTTGTAATCCGTATATATCTTAATTTGGTACATGTTACTTTTAAGGTAATACTTAAATTCCTTAAAGGCGTTAACGATAATTAAAAATTCCTTATCGTAGATAAGGTAATTTAATTCGGCTTTATATAGCTTATAAGAATAAAACGTAATCGGGTAAAGTTTTTTTTAATCGTTTCGATATTTAATTACAGTTTTTAAGGCATAATCCGAAATATCGGTTTTTAGCTTAACTGGTTACTTTAGGTCGTACATAATTAGTATTGGTTTATTAGTAAAGGCGTTTTTGATTTGTTAAAAAACTGTTTCCTTTTTTAGAGTTTATTTAAACGGTTTATTTTTTTTAGTAAGTTCCGTTAATAATATAGTTATTTTGCTAAAGTTGCGTATAAATCGTCGGTAATAATTAACGACTTTAAAGAATATTTATATCTTTTTAACGTTAATAGGTTATACTTAATTTTTAATTATTAATAGCTTTTTAAAGTTTATGCGAATTTAATTTGGCGTAATGATATATTTTAGGAATTTAATTTCTTGCGAGTAAAAATGGCTTTTTTCGGTATTAACCAAAAGTTTGGCGTTTTATAACGTTTGTAAAACCTGATAAACGTATTTTTCGTACTTTTTTTCCGTTTTTGAATAAATAAGAATATCGTCGAGGTAGCAGATAATAAAAATATTTAAATATTTTTTTAGTATATGGTTTATTATTCGTTGGAAGGTCGCTGGTACGTTAGTTAGTTTTATAAGGGTAATTAGATATTCGTATAAGCCGTATTTCGTTTTAAAAGTTGTTTTTTATTCGTATCCTTTTTTGATCCGAATTATGTTGTAGTTATTTCGAAGATCGATAGCTATAAACTATTTTGTTCCGTGCAAACGATTTTTTATTTCAGTAATTAGTAGTAACGGCGTTTTGTCCTTAACGGTGATGTCGTTGAGTTGTTGATAATCCATTATTAGTCGAAGCTTTTCCTTTTTTTTCGGTACGAAGAATATAAAGCATCCGGTTGGTAATTTGGAACGTCGAATCCATCCTTTTCGAAGTTTATTTTCGAGGTAATTGCGGAGTACGTATAGCTTTATATAGTTTAAGTTATAAATCGGATAAAAGGTAGTACTGTTGTTATTTTTAAGGATTATTTCGTAATTTTATTCGTTATGTTTTAGTAATTTGGTATTAAGTTTTTTTACCAAATAACTTGTCGTATTTATGGTATTATAAAGGTACCTTAATTATTTATTTTAGTAGCTTTTCGGGCGGTCGTTTTAAATCGTTATTTATTTGCTTAAATTTTGTTCTGAAGTTAGTAATAATGCGTCGTATTTTTCGGTTATGCCCTTTTTTTTGGATATGCCGTATTGCTTTTGGTAGTAAGGTTTTTGCCGTTTCTTTATGCCTGTATTTATTTATTTTATCGATTAAGTGTTAAAATCTTTCGTCGTTTGGCTTATCATTAGAAAATAAATTATAATTTATTTCGCGAGTTTTCCAGTTAATAACCCGGTTGTATTATTCCAATTATGGTAAACCTAGAATCAAATCGAAGTTTTCGCTGGCGATAACGTCGAAATTAATGGCCTGTTTTTTTCTTTCGATAAAGGTTTTAAGGTAATTAATTTCGTATCGGATTTATCCGTCGTCGTAGTTAAATGTTTAACCTTCGGCGTTTTCGACCTTATAAGGGTATTCTTTGTCCTTTTATAGTAATTGCAGTTTGTTAATTATTTTTAAGGCGATATAATTACTTTTTGTTATGCCATAGTTTATAAATGCGGTATATCGCTTATTTTTAATTCGTATTTATACCGTTATAAGTTTCTTTCGTACTGTTCGCATCGCATTTTAAGCCCTTTTAAGGTATTACTGTTTATCTTTGTTTTTTTCTACCAATTTAAGGTTCCATTATAGGTGGCTTAGATTTTTTGGGTTATTTTCGAATTGCTAAATTCTTTTTCCAAGTCTTTTGTTTTCGTTTTGGATCTATTTTAACTGCTGCTTTTGCCGGCGTAACGTTGCTGTCAAGTATTCCACTTGGTTCTGGAACGTTTCTTTGGTGATGTATTTTAGTTCTGGGGTTTTCCAGCTTTAATTCGAAAAAAAGCGAATTTCCTTTTATATAGCTGATCGCTTTTTTAGGTTTTCCGTAAAAGCTAGCTGGATTCGTAAATCGGTAATCATTTTCTGGTAGTATTTTTCTATTATTTTTTGGATTAATTTTTCCTGCGTTTAATAATTGCATTATTCGTAATAATATTAAGGTTTATATGCAGGCCAATGTTTTCCTTTTGGCTAGTTCCTGGTAGTTGCTAGTTTGTCGATCTTTTTTATTGTTGCGGTTTTTCGTATATGTCGATATTATTTTTAATTTTTAGGATTACTTTCAGTTCGATTTTTAAAATCGAAGCTTTATCGTTATATACGCATAATTTGTCGTGCGATATATTTTTTTTCGTTTTCGTGTATTTTATACTGTGGTCGTCGACAGCTAACCGCGTAAAGTTTTCTATGCCGATCGGGTTTTCCTGGGCATAAGTTTTCGTCCTATCTTCGGTATTCCTTTAGTTATGCGTTAAATATTGATTGGTTATTCTTTTGCTGCCGTTTTTGTTATTTACGGAAAGGTGGCTTATCGTCGTTCAGTTTTTTCCATTTTTCGTATTTCCGTAACTATTAGGTAATAGTAAGTCTAGTAGATTTAGTTTCTTTAACCCTTTTAGCTTTTACTTGGGTTAGCTTTTTCGTTTTTTTTATTCCTTGTCGCACTTTTGGTAAAGGGTTATTGTTATTTTTGGCGCGAATTATATTAATCGTTTTTCTGTCGCCAGGTTTTTTTTTATGTTAGTTTTTAAAAGCTAGAGCTTAATATACCTTTTTCGGGCTTCTGTATTTTCGCGCAATATGTCCGGGCTTACCGTAGTTATAGCAGGTAAGGGACTTTTTTTTTAACTGGATGGCCTTTAGTTTTATGGGTTTTAGTTACGTTTTATAGAAAGTGGAAGGCGTAAAGCGCTTTCGGCCTTAATTAGTTTCTTAGAATTTGAACCGTAGGGCGAACTGTTTTCGTCGTTCTTGTCGTCGTTTAAACTATCGATTGTCGATTTTTACAGCTTTAACGATGTATTTATCGAATGCGCTAAGTTGTTCGATTTTGATAATTTCGTCCTTAATATCGTCCTTTAATTTTTTATAAAAAACATCGATCAGGGTATTGTCTTCATCGTCGACCTATCCTACTTTGGATATAAAGTTCCTAAACTCGACGGCGTATTTAAAAACTGGTCCTTTTTGTTTAAGCTGTAAAAGGTTCTGTACAGCTTTTTATTTTACGTTTAGATTGTCGAAATTGTCCTTAAGTTTTTGTTCGAAGTTAATGTAATTTTCGAAAAATATTTTGGTAATTATTTCTTAATCGTTTTTTATATTTTTTAGGTAATTTCGTAGCGTAAGTTTAAATTAATTTAAAACGTTCCCTTTTAAGAATCCTGTTATAATAAGGATTCTGTCGGCGTTACCTTCGATCTTTTTTAATCGTAGATATACTTTAGCCTAAATTAGGAAGCCTTAAACGTTTCCTATATTATCGTAAAGTTCGGGTTTTTTAACTTTAAATTTAAAATAACGGCTGTTGATACCGAATCGACTGGGGCGGCGGCTTAAGCAATAAGCTGTTAAACATAAGCCTTAAGCTGCTGGACGCGTTTTTGCAGCAGCTGGGTAAGGGTAGGAACGGTAACTTCGGCGCTGGTCGACATTTTGATAATGTTAAATATTGCTCAAAGTTTAACAGTATTACTAAATAAAAGCTTGTAACGTATAACGGTTATAAGTTTAACTAACTATTAAACCTAGTCGTACGGTTTATGTTAACAGTAATATCGTAAAAATCTGAATAATAAAGTAATAGTTACATCTAATAATAGCAAATATAAATCTGGATAACCAAGTTATAATTACAAACTGATGCTATCTAGCTTAAAATATAGGAAATAATAAATGTATATATATTAGTCCTGGCTTAAGGTATTTAAGCGGTTTAAACTTTTAAGCCCGTTAAGCCCTTTGAGCCGGCCCCCACTGGCTCAAGGGGCTCAAAGCGCCAAGCACCTTGAAACCTTTGAGCCAGTCACATGACTCATGACCCATATCGGAGATATTTCCCACAACCTCCGACCGTCTGTCAATCGAGCCAAGGCCTTTAGCCATAACAGTAATTCCTTACCGTATCCGGATATATCCGTACCTATATAGAATTCCGATATAAAATTCCGAACCTTATCTGAAATCTGAACTAAGCTGAAAAAAAAACGTAACACTAAGCAATAAAAACTTTATATCTTTATACGCCAAACGGATCGAAAAAAGAAATTTCAAAAGCCGTATTCGGAAATACCGGGAAGCCTTATCTCCGGGCACCCAACGGTAAAAAATGTATCTAAGGGCCCGGAAAAAGCACTCGACAGAAACGATATACAACTACCGAAATCCTTATCGAAATAGCGATAAAATAAGCAATAAGGACCCGTAGGTATTAATCAGGATCCTACACTATTTACTGCAAAAATATGACAACCACCGAAATCCCTAATAAAAAGGGAACAACGTACGTAACTGGCCTTAAAAACGAACGCCGGAACAGCTATACTTATAACGGAAAAATAACCTTCTTAATATTAACGAAAGATTATTTACGTTATTTATTTACTCGTATATTCGATTCCTCGTACCAACTAAACGACTCGAACTAAGGTACCCTAAAAGTTAAAAGGAATAAAAATATTTTAAAAGCTAATAGGACGAATTGAAAAAAAGGGACCGGAAAATAAAATTTAAAAGAATTTTAATTCGACGATATAGATTAAAGAATATAAGTTAAAAAAGATAAGTTACTAATAGCCGCGATAGATTATAAATAAAACCCGTAATATTAAATTTTGTTAATTTCATTAATTGAAGAAATCCATTACATATCTGTAATAACGTATAATTGGTCCGGATCAGGAAAAATTAATACTTATATAACATTTAACGAACTTGAAATTAATAAAATAAATATGATAAATGGGACTTATATTAATAATTTCGTTCGTATTATTTGACTGTTCTTTTACGTAACCAAGTTATTTTAATATAAATGGGATATTATTTCAGATCTTCAAATAACGTTAATATTTTGCAAGGATTTGGGTAAATTAACAAAGTATACCTATAACGTCCCGTATTTTAACGAATTCGAAAATATATTATTAAAACCGCAAAAAGTTATGACGTCCGCTTTAATCTTTAGTATGCTTTATTTATTAGCAACTTCAGTAGATATATAACGTCGTAAAACCCAGCTAAAATTTATCCCGGGAAGCTGGAAATAGATTAGTATGTTAATATTTTCTTAAATTATTAATTTTAACCGATATTACGTAAATATTTACATTTATCGTATCTTACAACCGTAAGCACGTTTTGAAACCGAACGTGTTTTTCATTATCCGTCTTAATCAAAATCGTCCAGATTTTGTTTCTTAATTTTCGACTTAATATCGTAATTATTACTATTGTCGGATAAATACAGTTTGCTTTTAACGCGTAACTTTCCGACCTCGACAGCAATTATTACCTCGGCTCCATTTTCCGACGTATTATTCGTAACTTCGGGTTACATATCGTTACTTTTTAGTAAGGCCGGCGATTCCGGTAACGATATAAAAACAAACGAATTAAGCGAATATAAGTACGGTAACGAAAGTAAAGCTGGCAAATTAAATATGTTAAAAACCGGTAAGCTTTAGGTCGACCTTGTAAACAACAGAAACGTCGTAAATATTTAATTAAAATTATTTAATATATCGCGAATAATGCGAACAAATATAAGCGTTACGATTACCGGAGTTGCGACTCTAAATTACGAAAGCGTATAAATCGTATACCGGGTTAACATTTAAACTGCTAAAATTACTGTTAAGTTTTCAATTACAAATTGGAACTAAGTAGTTATATATAATATACCCTAATTAAAATTATATACGGCTTACGGCAACCTCGCGATTCTTTTCGATACCTATCGAGCTTATAACGCGGCAATCATCCGTAACTTATATAAATTGGTCCAAAGCATAAAATTATAACGCTGCTACTTTAAATTAAGTAGATTTTGCCGTTTGTAAAAAGTTTTTCGTACCTTCTATAAAATAAAAAGTACGAGTTTATCGTAAATTAAACTTAAGATAAAAAAGAGCAATCTTTTAAAACGTCTTAATATTGTTATTTATCGAACCTAGGAAGCGTCTTAACTAATCCGACGATACCTACAATTAAATAAAAACCTTTAATTTCGTTCGGCTTATTAAAAAACGTATTAAATAAAAACCGCTTAAAACGTAATAAAAATAAACGTTTATTTTACTTCTTTGCCGCCGAACGGAAACGACCGCGTAAAAAATAATTCGTTCATTTATCGATTATATCAAAATTCGATTATTTCTTAAGTAACCGCTTTTACCGAACCGGTTTTAATTATTTTCATATAAATCATTTCGGATTTAAACGTTTTAATATATAAATAAAATCAGGCATTTATAAGTTATAATAAGGTTTAACAGGAATAAGATTGTTACGGTTCCTTTTTAATATAAAAACTTTTTTTTAAATATATTAAAATTGTTTTATGTACGTTTTTGCCGTTAAATAATATACGTCAATAAGGCCTTATTCTGGTCTTACTCCGCAAATTAAAATAACTTTATTTAAAGAATTTACGGATAAGGTAGGTAATATTTTAACTAACTAAAAAATAATATTAAGATTCGTCGATTGCCTTATCCTAATCCGGCTTATTTACGATAGATAACTTATTATCTTTTATATTATACGAATCCGTAACGTTAATTTTTACTACAACCTTATTATTTTAATAAGTTATATAGTTTTTAACTTACTGGGCTTAAGTTTTCTTTATTATTTTAACCAATTTTATAATAAACGCCTTAGTTTTATACTTATCGAATATTTAATAAAGTGCAAATAATATAATTTATTTATAACTAATTATATTTTATTATTTATAATTACGAACCGTTCGACCAAATCGTTGCTATAAATCCTTTATCGAAAAGCTTTTCGGTATTTCTTATTGCATTATTCGATCGATATCCGGAATATCCATATCTAATCTAAAAGCGACGGTAGATATTACGATACAGATAAAACCATTAAACATTTTTAATCTGTCGTAGACGTAAATTTAGTTTCTGTAAAGTATTTCGGAATTATAAAATTTAAAGACTTTTTTATGATCTTCAATAAAGGCTCTTAGTTTACTATAATTTTAATTAAATAATTTCGAATATTTATAATCTTCGTTCGGTCATTAATATAAATAATAATTTTAATAATAATAAGTAACTTATTAAGTTAAACTTGGGGAATATTAATTAATAATTCGGATATATCAATTAACAAAAAATCTAAATACGCTTAATTCGAACGTTAATCTTTAAATATAAAAAAGATAGCAATATCGATTTCGAGGCAATTAATATTAAAACGCCGAACCCTTATCTTCTAACTATATCCCGTTAAATCTCCAGCTTTATTAAAGTTTTTATATTTTATAATTTTCTTTTTTCTATTACCGTTAACAGTTACCGTATGCGCAAGTTAATATACATAAATAAGTCAAATATAACGTAAGTTATAGATATTAATATATTTAGGCCGGAAGTTTTTCTATTCCGCTAATAAACATATTTTATTAATAGTAATTAAGCTATATCGTCGTTTGAAAACCAAATTTAAAATAGCAATTTGGAATTAATCGTTTAATAAATTTTTAAAATTAAGGATAACGTCCCATACATATGAGCGAGACACCTTTTTAGCTATTCTAACAACACATCTTCAATTGCCCATTTCTGTTAAGGATTACTTAGGTAATGATAGGGATAACAGAATAATATTAAGATATCACCGCTGTAGACTTAAGGTTCTTTACGTGTTACGAGTAGCTCTATATAGGATACGTATAACTGTATAAAGGTATAAAAGTTTGGATTTCGTATATTATCGAAAATTACGTGGGGATATGTAGGTATATATATACGAAAAGCAGGCAGGTATGCCCGGATCATTACAACCTTTAACAAGTCCTCCCTTTATGCCAAAAGAAACCGTATAACGTACGGTACCATAACTAAGAATACGGCCAGATAGTTTAAAATAACTAATTAAGGTGAAGAAAAACTAATGCCTATATTTTAGTCTTTATATATGTAAAAACAACCGCAAATTCTAAAACCCTTGCATGTTTCTGCAGGCGTATACTGCTTAAATCCTGTACGATAATTCCAACGTAATATCCGAGAACTTTAACCATTTTTCTGGGATTGTTGCCGTTAGATTTATTTTCGTGAAAAAATGCTTTCGATTATGTCTAGGCGGCGCTGGATAGCGGTTAAATCGCTAGTAATACCGGATGGAAAATTTTTGTTAGCTTTAACGGCTAAATCCACTTTTTTTTCGACATCCTAAATAGCTTTATCGATTTTGTTGTCAATTCTGTTTTCGATAGCCTTATAAACAGCATCGGTATTAACAAGGGAGGCGTTACCAACGTTATAAAAGCCCTTTTTTTCGAGCTTTTTGTTGATGGTATTAATGTTTTGTTAAAGTAAGAAGATAACGAAATGTATAACGGAATCGTTCCCGACAGTAGCGTTACTTTTCTTGATATTAAAGGTAACCTAATACAAATTAAAATATCTTATTTCTGCAAGATAACCGTTAATGTTACCATTTAAATAGCCCTTCGTGTTATACAATTTGGTAGTTAAAATGGCCGCTTTGGTTGATAACTTGCTATCGTAAACCTTTTTAGATTTTTATATATTATATGCGTATTTTACGCGATCTTTAACCGATTTAATGTAAGGATACCTAGCATAAGTTTTGGTATTGTCCTTGGCGACGAACTTGTTAATTTCTTTAGTAACCTTAGCCATTAAACGAGTATCGTAAACGTATTCCTTACGAATACGTATAAGGTAATTTTCTATTCCGGTTTAGTTATCGGATTTTTCGTTCTTTTCGTCGTTTACGTTTATAACTTTTTGTTTGGTATTTTTAATTAACTTACGTTTTATCTTTTTGGCCGTTAAAAGCGTCGTAATAAACAGAAAACGCTTTTTGGCGGTTTGCTTTAGTTATTAAGTTAAAAATAATTTCTTTCCTGTAAAGATGGATTTCCGAATTAGTATTAGCGTAATATTAGGAGATTCGGTATCGGTATTTATTAAAACGTACTCTTTTACCTGAAAATCGGTGAAGCTGCTTAGGCCGATATCCGTATCCTTATTGTTATTATTATTATAGCCAGTTATATTAAGGCTGAATTGATTAATAATCGTAAGTATCGATTTTTTTCCAAAGTTATTTATCGTTTTATTAAGTTTCGCGCGGTTTTTATTAAAAATAGCGGCTTAATTAATTTGTTTAATGTAAGGGTTTTTGTTCGAATCTTCGGATAAATCGTCGACGACGACTTCGACATTAAACGAAATAGCATTATTTTTTTAAGTTGTTTTTTCGTTAGGAGTAACTGTTTTTTCGGTAAAAGATGCTTGGCTTAAAGTAGTACTAAACGAATTAAAAGATTAAAGGGGATCTTTGCTTTTTTTAACGATAGTATTATTCTGGATTCCGGCAGGAAAGTTTGATTTAGTAATAACGATTATATTAACTTGTTCGACGGATTTGCTGTTATTTTAATTATTAAGATTATTTTCGTTTTAGTTATCGTTATCGTTATTATTAAGTTAATTATCGTTTGCAGTTATAAATAAGTTATCGTTTATAAATATAAATACGTTAAAGCGATTAATTTATTCGTTTTCTTTATTATTAAAGGTGTAAAAATTCCAAGCAATATTGAAAGTAATTTTTTGTTTGCTATAACGGGATTGTAATTTACTTGATTACCTTTAGATAACAAGCTGAGCGAATTTTTTATTAAAAGTAACTAATTTTTTATGCAAAGTTACGAGCGATTACCGATTTGTATGAGAATTGTTGATAATCGGCGGTAAGAAAAAAAAGAAAGAAAAGGTGTAAATTTTTGATAGAAATTGCCCTTTTATAATCAGAAAATTTCTGATGTCGACGATATACAACTTCCTAATAACGTAAGATTTTTTAAGGAAAATGCGAATAGCTTTATGGTATAAAATAAATATGACGTAAAATTGGTCAAGGTTAGCAAAAAGATAATAATATTTAAGTACGGAAAATATATAAGAAAAGTTATTAATAGGATTAGATAATAAATAGAACGGAATACTTAACGACTTTAATAAAATATATAAGAAAGATATAACGAATATTAATGATTATCTTTTATTCGATTTTTCCTTTTTTTATGTCGATAATAAATGCGATTATATATCTATTATTTGCTATCTTAATATCGTTAAGGCAGATTAAGTTCTTTTTTTTTTTTTTGATACTTATTTAGTTAATCGATTAAGTGCTTTGCTTTATATTCGGTAACGGCTTTTTTAGCTGTTATGAGAAAATCCTTTCTGGAACGTTATTCGTTATTTTTCCCTGTATATCTTATCTTTTTAACCAGATACTTAACGGATAGGTTCTTTCAGTATTACCGAATTCGCCGGTCTACGATGCCGTCGATCTCCCATTTCTGCACGTTACTTTTTACGGCTATTAAGTTAAGCTTAGTAGTTTTTCGTTTAAATAAATTTTTCCTTTGCTTTAGCCTGTATAACTATGCTATTAAGACGATAAGGTGGATTTTTTAATTAGTAAGGAAATTTAGTTTGTATATTTAATCTTTTATTCGTTCGAGAATTTTAAACGGACCGGTCCGAATGGGCGACTATTTTCGTTTAAGTTGCCTAGGTAAATGGTATCCCTGGTATAGCTTAAAGTATATTATTTCGCCTTTTTTGAATTCCGTTTGGGTATGCCGGTTATCGTATTTCTTTTTCGCAAACATATTGGTAAAGTCGGTTAGTTATACAGCTTTTTTAGCATAATTCTTTCGTACGATATTTATCGCGTTTCCCGAAATTACCGTTTTTTTTCGTTTAATATATTTAAAGTTAATTTAAATTAAAATCCGAGCATTAATTCGATAAGGGATCACCTTATTAAAACAGTTAGGAAGTTATTTAAATAATATTATAAAACGGGTATTATATCCGTTTATAAATCGTTAAGGTCCGTAATTATATAAAAACGTATAGCGATTTTAACGGTTTAATTTTTCCTTTCGGATAATCCGTCCGTTTATAGATAATATACCGTAAAGAAAAGTAATTTAATACCTAAAACGTTAAATATTTCGTTTTATAAGGTAAATGTAAATTGTGAACTTTTATTGCTAATAATAATAGTAGGTAATCTTTAATCGCAAAATTATAGCATTTTTAACGTTATTGTTACCTAATTCTTGGCCGTATACCGCGTACTGCTAAGTATTAATAACGTTTTTTTGCTAGCTTTGTACAAGATAGTATATAAACTGTTTAACGTATTATATCTTATTAACGTTTAAAAGGTATTTACGGATATTATTTCCGGCGTATCCGTAATAAAGTTTATGGTTATCGTATGATACGGCAACTTAACCGCTGGCAGGGGTAATAATTTTTCTCGTGGTTTGTTTCGGTCTGTTTGGTTTTTTCAGCAGACCGAATAAAAGTGAAGGTATTTCGATATTTTGAAGTATTTTTTTGCGAGATAGATGTTGCATAAATTTTCCATTATGCGATTCCTACTGAAATGGTACTTTTTGTTATATATAAGCTTTAAAACGTTTTGGACGTAAATATAAGGGATGCATAATCCCTTATAGCCGTCTAGTCCCACGTGATACAAGAGGTTATTTTGTAATTTAAATAGCTGGTATTGCTATTTTTTGCGTTCGTTAGCTTTTATCTTTTGCAGTATAGCGTATACGTGTTTGTACTGGTAATTTATTGCGTAGTCCGCGATAATACGGGTTTTGAATTTATTATTAATAACAGGGGTAATTTGGAAGGCTTTGTCCTTTTCTATTAGAAAATACCAAATATTAACGTTGTCCTATATATCGTTTAGTTCGTTAAATTCGTTTCGTTTAGCTGCTTTTTGATTCGAAACCATTGTCAGCAGGCGTAATAGCGTATTTGGTATTACGTTACGCTTTTTTAAGATATAATATATTTTTAACTGGAATTGTAATAAAAAATTAATTATATTAATTAACTTAAAGTTAATTTTATTAAGGTTTATGATAGTTAAAAATGTATAAATAACTTTTCTTTATAGAAATATAATCGGTAAAAACGTTAACCGGAAATCGGCTAGATTAAATAAGCTTTCGGAGCTTTTTATATTTTTATATTAAGGCGGCCATTTTTCTTTTTATAACTCCGTACTTTCTTTCCGCGTTAAAGGTTAGCTTGGATATATAAAGGATAAATTTAATTTCGGTTTTAGGTATATCTTTACCGGGATGGCTTAATCGTTCCATTCGCCAGTTAGTTGGAAAATTATGATGCTATAAATTCTTTGTAGGCGTTTATTTTAAAGAAGAAAGGTGTGTTTTTT
Organism: Monosporascus sp. mg162; assembly: GCA_004155945.1. Classification (NCBI taxonomy): domain Eukaryota; kingdom Fungi; phylum Ascomycota; class Sordariomycetes; order Xylariales; genus Monosporascus; species Monosporascus sp. mg162. Next base: position 27,144 of record QJNY01000163.1, read on the forward strand.
TGGTGGTAATACGTAATGTATTAAGCGCATAAATAATATTGAAGTTGATTTTATACCTTTTTTTTTTCGTCCGTCGGTACGAATTTAATTTTGAAAATATGTATTTATTTCGCTTACTTTAATATTTTAGTAGGTAAGGTTCCCGATTTTTTAAGTTTCGCCAGCAGTTTCGTTTTTCGTTATTCGAAAGGTGCTATTTTAACGTTATATTACGCGATTTTTTTGTGCAGCTAGGTTATTATACTTAAGTAGGTTTCTAAAGCGTTAAGCGTATTAGGAAAAGCGAACTTTTTAAACGCGTTTATACGGTTATTAGTTTTGGAAATTCCGTTTTTATTAACGTTATAACTTAACAGGCGGATTGCTGAGAAGCCGACGAAGAACTTTTCTGCGTTAATATAGACTTGCGTTTTGTTAAGTATGTTTAATACGATACGTAAATGTTTTATATATTTTTCGGTATTGGTATTAAAGACGATAATATCGTTAATATATATACGTACGTAGTGCTTATATACGAAAAATAGCCTGTTTATAAACCTTTAAGCAAAAGTAAAGGCGTTGCGAAAGTTTATTAAAATTACGTTAAGTTTTTCCAATTTTCGGGGATTAATAATTATTATGCGGTTCCGGTGTTCCGTTTATATTAATAGCTGAAAGTAAAAGTTAAATGTATCGATTAAATTAAATTATATTTTACCAGTTATATTATTTATGATGTTATTTTGGTTAAATAAAGAATAAATATTAAGGACGGCTATTTTGTTAAGCGGTTTAAGGTCGGTTATTACGCGTTTTTTTTTTTTTTATGTTTAATGTTTAATTTTTTCCATACGACGAAAACTAGGATTGTAACGGAGGTAGGTTCGTTTTGAAAAAATATTTTTCCTTTTTTATGTAGGTCGCCGTATTTTTTGTCGAAGATTTGGCAATTTTTAACGCTTATCGGGTATATTCTAACTGGTTTAAGTTACTTTTGTTATCCGTCGATCAGGTCGATACGTATTTTGTATTTTTCGGGTATTAGTACTATGTTTTTATTCTGAAAAACATCGTAGTTATCGATTAAACGGCGTATCTTGTCGCTGATTACCGGGTCGTTGTTTGCGATAGCCGCGCCGTTTTTGGATTTGATAAACGGGACGTCCGTTAGTTTCGTTATGCCGTATAACGGGGTGTAAAAGTCGGCGCTTAGGCGTCCGTCCGTTTTCGCCCTTTTTATGCTTTTTATAGCGGAAGTATAAGCTTTTTCGATTATGTTGGTTTATTTTTTTCGGGTTAGACCGGCCTTTTAATATTTACTTAATATCGTGCCAGTTAGTTAATTGGGTTTCCTTATTACCTGTTGAAGTGGAGTGGGGTGCAGGAATGGGTGCAGCTATTGCTGCAGCAGCTACTGCAGCAGTTATTGCTAGCTATTGCAGCTGTTATTGCCAGCCACTGCAGGTACTATTGCAGCCACAGTTTCTACCTATTTCTATCTGCTTCACCGCTGGGCATCTCGGCAATCTATTCGGTTATGGCAGTAGGTCAGCAATGGTCTATATATTGCTGCTGACCTGACAACTTTTGTATGCAGTTTCATATAGCATCAATGGCTCCAGAGATAGTTAAGAAGTTCTATCATTTTTCTCAAGCACTGATCAAGATGTTCTGCGTACAGCAACTTCGATGAGCCCTGTCCCAATTCACTGTATAGTTATATATGGTATTAAATTTTTGGTTTTTCTTTTTAATTATTAAAGGTTAAGCTTTAGTGTTATAAAGAATAACCTTTTTTGGGCTAAATTTATCGAAAGTAAGGTTTAACGTTTTCGGATAATTCGTTGTTATGTATACCGGTTAAGCTGTTCGATTTTTTTTATCTGTTAGCTTGGATAAGTCGACGTAATTTACGTTAATAAACGTTGTAATTATTGTAAAGATAATTATTATATGTACAGTTATAACCTTTTTTCGTATTAACTTTAAAGTTACCGTTTTAACAGTTTTATTTTTAATTTTTATATTAATAATTAATCGAAAGATATAATTCTTTTTAATAAAGTCCATTTTAACTTTATATTAGATTAGAAATTCGGTATTTAGCAACATTTTTAGCTTAAAGCTATCGATTACGTTTACCTTAACTGTAAAATGGCTGTTAATTTATATATCTCTAATTTAGTTTTTTATATAAAAGTCGAATTTTATCTAGATATTAATAAAAGTTTGCGAATTAATGCTTTTAACGTAAATAAGGTTATATTTGTAAAACTTCGGATTTTTAGCTTACGAAATTACTTATTCACGGTCGGCGAAAATCGACAAGCTTCTTATATTTATGCAGACGTTTATAAGTTGCGTATTAATGTTAGCCTTAACGTTTACTTTTAAGTACGCCGTTTTTTGCTGCATATAATTTCTTAATACTGGGTTCGAGTTAGTTTTAATTACCTGCTTGTTATTTAAAACGAGATATATTATTCCGTTAACGTTAGTAAGTTTTGGAACGGGTTTCGAAAAATTTACCGTTTGTATAGTTTTTGATGTTATTTGTTCTTTGGATATATTTTTTTTATGCATGGCCGGCAAAAAAGTTAGCTATATCGTATTACGTATTATATTGTTGGCATAGATAATTCGGTTTTTTATTGGTATTTTTAGTGGCTGGCGTTTTGTCGGGTTTTTCGGGATATACGAAGTACGTGTTATCGATAACGTTATTTTCGATATATATTTAACTTTCCTTATAATTAAGCTTTAATTTAATTTCGCCTTCGTTAAAATAATAATAACCGTTACCCTATAAAAAGGATTAATAATTTTCGGCGTTTCTTTCGTATTTTTATACGGTTTTCTTGTTAACAAATATATAAGTTTTATTCTAACGTCGGGTTTTTTAACCGAACTTTTGGTATCGTTTAAAACGGCGTTAATAACCTTTGCGATCCGAGTAATTCGAACATTTTTCGCGTTCGAGATGCTGACGAAAACGCAATTTTTTACGTTGCTATCTTTGTTCTCGGCGGTTTCCGGAATCACCATAGAGATTCGAATTAAAAGAACGAAATCCGGAAATTTTTCGATTACGTTATAACGATTTTTAACGTTGGAACCGGCGGCTGTTGCGGTTATTATTCGTTTAATAAGCCGTATTATCCAGATTATTTATGTTATTATATAAATCGTTTTATAAAGCAAAAGTTAATTTCGGCAAATCGTTCAATTTTGCTTTTTTAACCTTGGCTTTGTCGTCGACCTTGTCCAGATACGCCGTAATGCTATCTATTTTTTCTGGTCGAAGGTATAATACCTAGAAAGCCGGATATAAATTTTGGTACAGGCGGGTAAATAACTGAAAATCGGTTAAATTACTCTATAATTTAACGTACTTAAATAATTTTATAACGTAAATTTTAACCGGCTTCCTTTATTTATTGTTTTTAAAGGTATACTGGTTTTCAGTTAGTTATTTTTCAGCTTTTTCTGGCTTAATTCCGAACTGCTTTAATATAATATCCAAAAAGGTCGTTAGCCTTAACCGAAAGCAGCTTATATCAAATTCGAAAAGCTATTATTCCTACTAAGCCAATACGTTACTACGAAATAAAGTTTAAGTTTCTTTAAAAATAGCGGATTTTCGGTTATTTATATCGGTTTATTCTTTTATTTTTTTAGCCTATAAATATATATCGCGATAGCATACCTGCTTTTAATCATAAAAGATAGCTAAGCCGTTATACTTAGCTTTTTCGGCGTTTGGCTAAAATAATCCAACGTTTATTACGCGAAACTGGTATAACTTTATAATTCCCTTAGTTAAGATGTAATTACGCGTAACGGGCATTACGCCTTAATTAACGCGAAATTTCCTTACTTCTTTAAATAAAAAGGTTAAGGTTCGTACTATACCGTCGTCCCTATTCGAAAATTCGAACAGATTTAAAAGGCCGTTTTAATTTACGCCTTAAACCGATAGTCTAAAATCTTTTAAAGGAAAGGTTAATATACCCTTCTGTTTAAGGGTTACTTTAACCGAAGTATCTTTTAAGATCTGGAATTCCTAAAACTTTGGCTTATTTGTCGGTATAGGTATTAATTTTATTAAAATTTCGGGAAAGTTTAACTGTTCCCGTTTTTCTGTTAACGATATAAGTGCTGGCTTTATTGCCGATGTAAATACTAACTCTGTCGGATTTTCTGAAAAGTTTAACTACTTAAATATTTTTCCTTTAAAAAGGAAAATATCGAATTCGTCGTTTTTTCGTAAAAAGATTTGAAATATGTATAAATAATTTTAATTTACTAATCGAATAATTTGTCGGTTTCCTTTTAATAAATTGGAAAGGTTATCGAATATAATACGTTAATAATTATTATACCGTAAGGGTTATTAAAAGCGACGTTAAAATAAGTTCTTCGTTTAAAGAACTCGATAGTTTTTTAATATTTTCGTAAAAAATGCCGGCTGTTAGGATATTTAACGATAAAAGCGTATACTTTTCGTATGCTTTCGAGCTTCGTTTTTGCCGGTGTAGGTATGCTTATCAAATTTGACGTAAGTATTACCTTTGTTTCGTATTTCTTTTCGTATATTTGCTTTTAAGTAAGTAAAAATAATAAGATAATAAAAAAACCTGGTTTTTAATTCGGGTAATAGACATTACTTGTTAAGGATTACTTAGGCAATAATAAAAATGGTAAAATGATAGTAAGATTTTACTGCTATAAACTTAAAGTTCTTTACGTATTACGAGTAGCTTTGTATAGGATACGTATAACTATGTAAAGGTGTAAAAGTTTGGATTTCGTATATTTTCGAAGATTACGTAGGGATATATAGGTAGGTATGCCCGGACCATTGTAACCCCTAACAATTTCTTAATAATTACAATATGGAGCGCCTTATAAAAGAAGCGAAAATGAACCTAGCTATTCCAGCTAAAAAACGAGACCCGAAACTTAGTTACAAAAAGCTTGGTTCTATCTATAAAGTATCATCTTCTAGCTTAGTATATCGTTTTAACGGTAAACGCGCCCGACCCGATATTGTTCCTCCCTTGCAAAGATTAACGCCGACCGAAAAAAAATCGATTGTCGACCGAATTTTGAACTTAAATACGTAAGCGTTTCCTGTCCGGCTTTAGCATGTTAAAGATATAGTCAATATACTGCTAGCCCAGCGCGTTACAGAACGCGTTGGAATCAACTGGGCGTCGAACTGTGTTAAACGGCAAAAAAAAAAAACTTTAAACGCGTTTAAATCGGAAGATCGATTATTAACGGATCCTATCCAAGAATCCAGAAGCATTTCGCAAGTGGTTCGAGCTTATTCGAGCTATAATCGCAAAGTACGGCATTGCAGAAAAGAATATCTACAACTTCGATAAAACTAGATTTTTAATAGGGCTTTTTATAGCAACGGGCATAGTAATTACCAGTGCTGAAAAACGTAAAAAATTTAAACAAGCGCAACAAGGGAATAAAAAATAGGTTATAGTTATTTAAGCTGTTAATTTCTAGGGTTGGTTTGTGCTGCTATTTATTATTATGGCGGGAAAAAATTATCTTAAGTTTTGATACCGCAATAACCTACTGCTAGCAGCCGATTAAGAAATCGCATTAAGTAATAATAACTAAACAACAAATAAATTAGGTTTCGAATAGATCCAGCATTTTGATAAGCATACTCGGACGCGGACAAAAAGTTCGAAACGTTTCCTTATTTCCGACGGCTACGAAAGCTATTATTCGATAAAATTCGAAGAATACTACGCCAATAATAAGATTATTACGCTTTATATAGCCAAGCATTCTTCGTATCGGCTTTAACCTTTAATGTATCTTGTTTTTCTGTTTTGAAACGCGCTTATTCGCGTTGCATCAAAAACCTAATACGACGCCATTATACCTATATTGCCAAAAAAGATTTCTTCGCCGGCTTTTACGACGCGTTCCAAGCTGCCATAACGTCCGATAATATCAAATCTGGATTCGCGAAAGCTGGTCTTGTTCCATTCAGTCCCAATAACGTTCTTTCCGAATTGGAGGTTCCTCCAGTTGTGCCTACGCCGACCGTCTCCCCGCTAACCTCCGCCGGTTCCATTCGTTCCCCGCCCGCGAAGACTCCTAGAAATATTAAGGAAGTAACGCGGTAATTACGCTATTTGCAGAAAAAGATTGGAAACCAACAGGGTAGCTCTTCAGTTACCTCATCGAGATCAAGCCCTATTTTTGAGGTTGGGGCTGCGCCTGCAGCGCAGCCGTGGCTAGCGCTTTTGATCAAGAAGTAGCTGCAAGGGTTAGATGTATAGACTAAACCTTTTTAAGAAGAAGCTTCACAGAAATAACAAAACCTCAAAAATAGGGCCTGATGACAAGTTGCTTTTTTTTTTTTTTTTTTAGCTCTGTTCTCCGCACTCCCATACAAAATTTCCAAAATCTTCTTTGGAAACTACTTAATATAAAAATACCAAAATAATGGAAAAATAATAGAAATTACTGCCATATATAGCTTTACAAGAGCTTTCTAACCGTATATATAACTGCCCGGTCGGGGTTAATTTGGTGGAGATGTTAAAAAAAAATAAGTTAAATTTTCCGTTCTCCGTAAACCTTCCATTTAGAACGCCCTTATAGCTGCGACAACGCAACCACCGCGTGCATCATTTCGCCATGGGCCTTCCAAGAGTAACTTAATATGGGAAAAGCCCGCCCACCTATTCTTTTGCCCGTACGAATTGTGGTTGTTGCATCGCAGTTATAAGGGCGTTGTGGACTTTGCTAACACCAACCTTTTTATGGCTGCAACGTAACAACCACAACCCGTACGGCCAAAATAATAGCTGGACGGGCTTCTCCCATACTGAATTACCCTTTGAAGGTCCATGGCAGAATGTTGTAACCGGTGGTTGTTACGTCGCAGCCATAAGGGCGTTACGGACTTAACTAACCCCAACCTTTTTATGGCTGCAACGCAACAACCACAACCCGTACGGCCAAAAGAATAGCTGGACAGGCTTCTCCCATATTGAATTACCCTTTGAAGCTCCATCGCAAAATGTTGCAACCGGTAGTTATTACGTCGCAATAAAAAGGGCGTTCCGAAATGAATTAACCCTAACCTTCTTATAGCTGCGACGCAACAACTATAAACCGTACGGCCGAAAAAATTGATATACGGACTTTCCCCATACAGAATATATTAAAGAAGCCCGGTACACGATGGTACGACCGGTAATTGTTGCGTCCCAGTGACGAAGGCGTTACGGTCGTCCATTTTCCAGGCTTAAACTTGGCCGTATTGGCTGCAATTATAGCTCCAAAAAATAGAAAAAACTCTTGTATGTATATTGGCTTTTGTTAAACGCGTTTATAAAATATTATACTTATCGGAAGTATATTTATTGTGTAACGATTATTTTTTATTTAAGTAATTGCTTTTATTTGAATCAATAATAGGAATTAAGATAAAATTCGACGATTTTGCTAGCGATGCGGAGAACGGACCCCTGTTTCGGGAAACTTGTTCTCAGGCCTCGCTGGCTCGGTACGGGAATTTGGGATTTGATTGGTTAATTTTTAGCGTTGTGGGGTAGTACTTGAGTGACTTTGAAGAAAATAGAGAACGAGCCAGCGGGGCCTGAGCTAGCTGAGGTAACTCGTCAGCTAAAATGGCTGAATCGGTTTATCTTTTGACCAAAAGTTACTTACTAGTTTTGCACGAAAATGTTCTTCTTCGGGAAGAAGCTGCCCAATTGCGCGAAACGAACCACATCTTAAGCAAACGTCGCAGGACCAAAAATAAATGTCTTCAAAAAGGAGAAACATTTACTATAAAAAAAGGATAAGTTCTTCTGGCTTAAAAAAGGGGGTGGTAAAAAAATGCAACCAACAGCAGCTGGAAGGGGTCGTCGTAAGAGGATTAAAACCAAGGAACGGAAGTATAGCGTCTGCGGCAAACCTGGACATAATGTGTCAGCTAGCAGGGGTACGTTAGCACCCATATCCGATAAAATTCCCTCTGATCGGTGCATATATATTCCGTAGCTAAACTACTTCAAAGATCAGGACGCGTTGCTAAAATGCACGTAACTAGCTAATCAATATAACATAACTGATATCCCCTATATTTAACAATTAAAAATCTTATTTGCTTAATTCGTATTATTTATCAATTAATCAGTTATTGCTAAAACGATATAGGTTACATATCAATAGTAATTATTTGTATATTTATTAGTTATAATAGCGACCGTACCGGCGACGTCCGCAGTTATTTATACCGGTCCTAAGGATTAGGACAAATTTAAAAACGAATTTAAAACTAAAGCTAAAATGTATAATTTATAAAATTATATTAATCCTAATCAAAACGTTTCATAACCTGTTAAACTTATAGTACTCGTTATTACCTCCTATTTAAAAAAACGAATTCGTTTTTAAACGCGAACTAATATTCCGATTATTATAACTTTATCTTTATTTTTATTTTCTGGAAAAATTACCGAAAAAATTGATTATACGAGTTATCCGATAAATACCTTCGAGATAACGACCGAAGGCAGATAAGTTTATAATTAGGATTTTGTGACTTATACTTATTTAAACTAGGAATACAAAATCTTTCGAAAAAGCTGTAACGAACTTATGAAATAAGTTTTAAATAGCGTTTTTTAATCGATTAAGCAAACCTGCTTAAGCTTAAATAACGACTTTAAGGGTTAGTACGTTAAATTATAACAATCAGGAAAAGGTTTACGATAGCCGATTGCTTATAAATATTAAACGCGAATATGAAAAACGATTAAAGGAAATCCCGAAAGCCGTTAAAAGGTTTGATAAATAAATAACGAAGTAATAAAAAATTATGGCTTAAGGTTAGCGTTACGGGATTTCCAAAATAATTATGCCCGTTATCTGGACGAATTAATTATATGTAGCAGTAATGCCGATTATGCCTAATTAATCGAATTTATTTATGCTTCTTAAATAGGATAATATCGAAAAAGGAACGATTAATTACTTAAAGGTTAAGGTTAATCTTTTAAATTACTGGATTATAACGAATTTACAATAGTTAGCAAAAAACGTTAAAGTAACGTTCCCGACTTTTTATAAAGCCTTAGCAAACCTTTTTAATTAAGACGATCTTAATTAGGAAAAAATTAAAGATATTAATAATTAATTACGTAATAAAACCTTTAGCAAAAGGCCGAAACGAAGCAATTATAAAGGTTCCTAAATAAGCCGAAATAATAACAGCAATAAACGCAAGCGTTAAAAGTTAAATATATAAGGGATTCGGTATAAAGCGTGCCGAAATCTTGGACATACGTTACCTTAATGTTATTATACGTTCCTTAATAAAATTCCGGCAAAGTTTAAACCTAATAAGAAAATTTTAGTATTAGTTTAGGACCGGATTGCTTCCGATTAATCCGTAAAGGAAAAAATTAACTGTTTATCGAAAACTATGGAAAAATTAATTATTTAAAAAATAAATTAACTTTTAAAAGGAATAAAACGAATATTAGCGTATTTTTTAATTTTTAATTAACGCAATACGATAAGCGTTACGTTTTACCCTTTAAGAAATTCGGCTATTTTGGACTTAAAGTTTATTATATACATTTTTAATTTAATCACCAGGTTTTTAAATTATAAGACGACGATTCAAAGCGACGGTATATCCGTAAGAAATAATTTCGTCCCGATTAAAAAATATGGAGAAGTAAATATATTACTTTAAAGCTTTAAAAGCCCCAAAACGTTACGTTTATATAACGTAGCTTATTCCGAGGACTTCGTATATAACCTGGTATCTTTCCGGCAGCTCCGAAAAAAGGGGTATTAGTAAAATAACCGGAGAACTAATAACTTTATTCGAAATAAATATAATTAAGTGGTTGCTACGTTAATAAATAAGTTTAATCAGTTCGTTATCGAAAACACTAACATAATAATTACTTATATAACCTTTACAACTTATAAACAAAACGTTAATTTATATATAACGAAACCCTTACGAATCGGTAACGGTACGATATAATACTTAAAACTAAAATATCTAAAGCCCGAAATAATTACTTAATTACAGTCCTATATAAAGGGAATCCGCTTAAAAGGTCTTATAACAGTCGAATGCCAAACGTATAGCAAGGCGAAAGCCAAAAGGCAAATATGCCGCAAACCGAGGGAAGGAGCTTTCCGATTAGGATAGCGAATCGCTATCGACTTTACAAATTTCGAAAAAAACCCTAAAGGATATAAATATGTTATGTTTGCAACCGATAGGTATTTAGGATATATTTAGGATATTTACCTAAAGAATCGAAAGTAAAATATATTAATTATAGTGTTCCGATATTTCCTAGCGGTTTTGAAAAACTAGGATAAGGTTTTGCTATAGGTATTCGAATACGATAACGAAATCTTAAAAAATTACCAGCTTCGAGATATGTTCCAATCGCCTTTTTTTAGTATTAAACTTAAGCTTTTAATACCGTATACCCAGGCCTAGAACGGAAATGCAAAACGTTTAAGGGGTGTAATTAAGGAGAAAATAATTACGATACGAAATAACGCTAAGTTACTTTCGTTTTTAATCGTATATATCTTTAAAGCGGTAGTACATTTGTATAACCGTATCCCTAAATACGTACTTTTTTGGCAAAGCCTATACGAGGTTTATTATATTTATCTGGCGTATAGAAACGGCGTTATAGTGTTTGGTCAGAAGTTTTAATAGGCTTACCGGCAAATATATGGCTGTATAACTTATGTTATAACAGCTGTTGCTATAAAAAAAGAACAGAAATTCCAGAAATTAAATTTCAAGGCATGGGTTAGGTTTTTCGTCGGCTACCGATTTACGAATATTTATAAAATTTAAACCTATTAATTAATAAAGTTATCGTTATTCGAAACGTATTATTTAACGAAAATGTTACCTTTTTAGGTAATATTAAAAACTTAAAAAATAACTTTTTGTACGTTATAAAAGCAAAGTTATAAAAGTTACGGCGATAGGTAAAATTACTTAATTAGAGTTTTAGCCATCTAAATATACAAATATAAAAAAAAAGACGAAAATTTAAACGGAATAATTTAACTACCGGTTGGATAAAAAAAATCTTTAAAATGGTATAGGTATACGAAACGTACGGAATAAGGAAAAACAAATTTATTCGTTTAAGGTTAATTACCTTTATACGACCGTTATATTCGAACCATTTCCGTTTTTAGCCTATTACCTTTACCAGCGTTTACTTTAATAACTGTTACGATTAATGAGTTAACGGAAGTAATAAAAGTAATTTTAAGTTTTTGTCGTTTTATTTAACTTAAAATAACGGTAAAAAACAAAAATACTTTATAGATTATAAACGTAAACTTTTCGTACGTTCCGTATCGAAAGGATAATTATCGGTACGATTACAAAACATAAAAAGCCGTATTTAACGCAAAATAATTAACTTACTTTATTAATACGATCGATAATCGGCCGGTAAATTACGGAAATTTAAGGAAAATAATTACCCGAAATACGCGTTACCTTAATCGGAAAAGTTTCGATACGAAAATACATAAAATCCTTAAGTCGCAAAACCGGGTATAAAGGCGGTATTTACCGTTACCGCCGTAAAGCCATAAAAAGTTAAATATATACCCGTTAAAAAAATTATTTCGTAAGGCCGAAAAAGTTTACTTATAAAATTACAAAAAAATGTAATCCTAAAAAGTTATTAATTAATTTACTGCTAAAAGGAAACAGGTTTTAAGGTATATATAAATATATATTTACAAGTTCGATAAACATAATTAATTATAAAAATGTAAGGTACGTTTCGTCGTACGGGGCGATTAATAGTTGAAAAACGCTTATAGTAATATATACGTAATTACTTTAGCTAAAAAGTTATTTAAAATCTTAATCGTTATTACGGCTAAATTCGACTTAAAGCTTAAGTAGTATAACGCGATAAGCGCTTTTGTTAATATTAACCTACCTTATATAATATATATAAAAACACCTTTAAAATACCCGTATCGTAATAAAATTCTTTTAATTAAAAAGGTATTATATAAATTAAAAGAATTACTTTTATTTTGGTAAAAGGAATTTATTAAAACGCTTAAAAGTTTAAAATTTAGCCCCGTTTTTTATAAGCTTTATTATTTTATTTGTCGGGGGGTACTTATTTTTTTTATGGACGATATCGTTATAACGTACCGCAAAAAATATTAAGACCTCGTCGATTAGGTAATTTAGCAAACAAGGCAGCGATATACCTTTATAAGGGGCAAGAACTTACAGTAATTCCTAAGGATAGAAATAATTAAAAATAAAGCTGAAAAAAAAATTAGTTTTTTTAATTTAACTTTATAAATAAGCTGGCTAACTTAATTCCAAAAAAAGAATTTAAATAATTTCCTAAATACGCTAATAACGAACGTCGAGCTATTACCAAATCCTGATTTAACCTATTTAAGGTTTGTTAATAAATACCAGAAAAAAATCGGTTTTATTTTATACGTAACAGTTAATACGTAACCCGATATAACCTTTGCGGTATTCCGACTTGCCCGATTTAACCTAAACCCTAACGACGCGTATTATAAAGCTACCGATCGGGTTATATTATACCTAATCGGGATTAAAACATTAACGTTACAATTTAAACGTAAGGATTCGTTAAATACCTAAAACGACGTTTTTTTACGGATAATATAATCGATCGAAAAAATTCCGAAACTTACGTTATAAGGTTATTCGGAAAAGTAATAAAATAACGGGCAGATAAGCAAAATATAATAACTATTTTTATAATAAAAACGAAGTTATTATGTTTTTATATAAGTTGCAAAAAAAGCCTTGTTTAATTTTCGATTAATTAAAAAATTAAGAATTATCTTAGATATTAAACTGTTAAATATATAATACGATAATCGACAAATTATTCGGTTTATTAACGCCGACGTCGCCCTATTATAAATAAAACTGCGGTACGTAAATATATATAATTACAAATTGCGAAAAACCGCAAAAAGAAATATAATTAAAGTAAATTATACGTTTACGGACGATATATTAGCTGATGAATTAATAAAAGCCTTATTACGAAAACCTTTTAAGTATTTCAAAAAATAATTAAAATTAATAGATATTACGGAAGCCCTTAATCCGCGGAGGAACAACCTGCGAATAATTTTAAAGGAGGAATTAGTTGATTAGGAGGATTCGATCGCCGGAGAAAAGGCGGAATGGAATGCTGCGGCTCTAGGAAGTGATGAAGTGTAACGGTTAACGCCGTGACTGCGTCGAGGCGTTGAGGGGGTATGTCAGCTAGCAGGGGTGCGCTAACACCCATATCCGATAAAATTCCCTCTGATCGGAGCATATATGTTCCGTAGCTAGACTACTTCAAAAATCAGGACGCGTTGCTAGAATGCACGTAACTAGCCAATCAATACAACACAACTGATGTCCTCTATATCTGACATAATGCGCGTACTTGTGTAAAAGTTGTAGATACGTCTAGTGTCAGATATAAGGGACATCAGTTGTGTTGTATTAGATAACTAGCTGCAAACGCTCTAAAACGCGCACTCCTCTTTTTATAGAATCTAGTCACGGAATCTATATATTCCGATCAAAGGGAGCCATTCCGTATATGGGGTGCTAATACAACCCCTGCTAGCTGACACACCCCCTCAACGCCTTAGCGCAGTTACGGCGTTAATCAGCACTTATCATCACTTTCTAAAGCCACAGCTTTCCATTCCACCTCTCCTCCGGCGATAAAATCCTTCTAATCAGCTAATTCCTCCTTTAAAATTACTCGCAGGTTATTCTTCCGCCGATCGATGGCTTCTATAATATCTACCAGTCCTAACTGCTTTTTAAAATGCCTAAAAAGTTCGCATATCAGGGCTTTCGTTAGCTCATTAACCAACATATCGCCCGTAAGTATATAATCCACTTTAATTATGTCCCTTTTTGCGGCTTTTCGTAACCAATAATTATATATATCTATATACCGCAGCTTCGTTTATAATAAGGCGACATCGACGTTAATAAACCGTATAATCTATTAATTATCGTATTATATATTTAACGGTTTAGCATTTAAAATGACTTTAAGTTATTTAATTAATCGAAAACTAAATAAGGCTTTTTTTACAACCTACGTAAAAAACAATAATTCCGTTTTTGTTATAAAAGTAATTACTATATCTTACTTATTCGCCCGCTATTTTATTACTTTTCTAAATAACTTTATAACGTAAGCTTAAAAGTTTTTTCGATCGATCGTATTATCCGCGAAAAAAATATCGCTTTGAGTATTTAACGAATCCTTATCCCCGAATTACAACGCTAACGTCTTAATCCCAATCAGGTATAATATAACTCGATCGGCTGCTTTATAATATACGTTACTAAGGTTCAAATTAAATCGGGCGAATCGGAATACCGCAAAAGTTATATCAAGTTACGTATTAATTACTACGTATAAAATAAACCCGATTTTTTTCTGATATTTATTAACGGACTTTAAATAAACTAAATCAAAATTTAGCAATAGCTCGACGCTCGTTATTAACGTATTTAGGAAGTTATTTAAGCTTTCTTTTAGGATTAAATTAACCAGCTTATTTATAAAATCTAATTAAAAAAGTTAAATTTTTTTTAGCTTTATTTTTAATTATTTCGATTCCGAAAAATTGCTGCAAATCCTTATTCTTTATAAAAATATACCGTTTTCGTATCCGTTAAATTAATTAATCGATAAAGTTCTAATCTTTCTTACGGTATATTATAACAATATTATCTATAAATAAAAAAATAAGTACCCTTTAACGAATAAAACAATAAAATTCGTAAGGTACGGAACGAAGTCCTAATTTTATGAATATCCCAGTAAAGGTTTTCTACTATAATAACGGTAATTCTCTTAATTTATATAAATCTTTCCTAATTAAGAAAATTTTACCACATTACGGGTACCCTAAAGGCGTTTTTATATATACTTCGTAAGATAAATTGGCGTTAACGAAAACGTTTGTAACGTTATATTGCTTAAGCTTTAAATCAAACCTAACCGTAATAACGATTAAGGTTCGAAACGACCTTTTAATTAATGTAAATACGTATATATCGCTATAAACGTTCTTAAGCTATTAATCGCCTCGTATAACGAAACGTATTTTACATTTTTGCAACTAATTATACTTATTAATTTTGTAAACGTATACCTATATACACCCTAACATCTATTTTCCTTTAGCAGAAAACTAATTAACGGCTTTCCAGGATTGCATTTCCTTATAGCTTTATAAATAAACTTTTTCAGCTTTACGAAACATTTTCCTTAACGGATATATATTTAGCTTTTTATAGCTTTGCGGCGGTAACAGTAAATCGCGCTTATGTACCCGGTTTAGCGACTTAAATGCCTTTTTATATACCAAAATATTATTACCTTTTCGATTACGGTAACGCGTATTTCGGGTAACAAATTTCTTTAAATTTCCGTAGCTTACCGGCCGATTATCGTACGTACTAACAAAAAAGGCTAAACGTTTTGCATTAAAAGCAGCTTCCCATACCTTATATTTGTTTCCGATAATACCTTTTTGGTACGGAACATACGGAAGGCTTACGTTTATTACCCGTAAAGTACCTTCGTTTTTTATCGTTACTTTAAGTTAAATAAAATAAAATAAACCTAAGGTTATCTTTATTCCTTCCATCGGCTTAATAATCGTAACAATTATTAAAGCAGACGCTGGCGGAAGCGATAAACCAGGGGATAAAAATAGTTCGAATATAGCGGTCGTATAAAGGTAATTAATCCTTTGGAAATAAGCTTATTCGCCATTTTATACGTATCTTACGTTAGTACCTTTTTAAAGCCATTTTTCTTATTTAGCCGGTAACTAAATTATTCCATTTAAATTTTTATTCTCTTTTTATATAAAAGTTAAATAGTTATTTATCTAATTAAGTATTTTTACTTATCGGAATAACTTCTAAAGTTTTTCTTTTGTAATATACAAAAAGTTATCTTTTAAGTTTTAATATTAACATACCACACCACCGAGTCGGCCATACCACCGAGTCGGCCGGTTTTTTCAATCTTGCAACTTCCCAACTTTAATTATTAATTGTTCAACAACAACAACATGGGACGTCTTACGCAAGAAGCTAGGATAAACTTAGCCATCTAGGCTAAAAGCCGAAACCAAAAGTTAAGCTTTAAAAAGCTTCATTATATATATGACGTTCCCGAATCTACTTTAAAGGACAGATATAACGGCATACGCGTCCGAACCGATATTGCCTCTAATTCGTTGAAATTAACGCCGACCGAAGAAAAATCGATTGTTAACCGAATTTTCGACCTAAATACGCGAGCGTTTCCTGTCCGGCTTTAGCACGTTAAAGATATGGCCAATCTGTTGCTTATTTAACGCGCTGCAGATCGCGTCGAAGTTAACTGGGCGTCGAAATTTGTTAAACGGCAAAAAAAACTTTAAACGCGTTTAAATCAAAAGATTGATTATTAACGGGTCCTATCTGAAAATCCAGAATTATTTCGCAAATGGTTCGAGTTTGTTCGGGTTACAATTGCGAAGTACGGCATCGCAAAAGAGGATATTTATAACTTCGACGAGATTGGATTTTTAATAGGATTTCTTATAGCAACGGGTATGGTAATTACTAGTACCGAAAAACGTAGAAAATTTAGATAAGCGCAATAAGGGAATAAAGAATGGGTTATAATTATCCAGGCTGTTAATTTCTAAAGTTGGGCTATGCCGCCATTTGTTATTATAGCGGGAAAAAATTATTTTGGGTCCTAGTACCGCGATAACTTATTGTTAGCAGCCGATTAAAAAATCGTATTAAGTAATAATGGTTAGATAATAAATAAATTGGGTTTCGAATAGATCCAACATTTTGATAAGCATATTCGGACGCGTACGAAAGTTTCTGAACGTTTCCTTATTTTCGACGGCTACAAAAGTCATTATTCGATGGAATTCGAAAAATATTGCGCCAATAATAATATTATTACGTTTTGTATGCCTGCGTATTTTTCGTATCGGCTTTAACTTTTTGATGTATTTTGTTTTTCTGTTTTGAAACGCGCTTATTTGCGCTATATCGAAAATTTAATGCGGCGTTATCATACTTATATTGCCAAAGAAGATTTTCTTGCCGGTTTCTACGACGCGTTCCAAGCTGCCATGACGTCCGATAATATCAAATCTGGATTCGCGAAAGCTGGTTTTGTTCCATTTAATCTTAATAACGTTTTTTCCGAATTAGAGGTTTTTCCAGTTATGCCTACGCCGACCGTCTCCCCGTTAACCTCTGCCGGTTCCATTCGTTCCCCGCCCGCGAAGACCCTTAGGAATATTAAAAAAGTAACGCGGTAATTACGTTATTTGCAAAAGAAGATTAAAAATTATCAAGGTAGTTTATCAATTAAAATAATTAAATCGGTTTATTTTTTAACTAAAAGTTACTTATTAGTTTTATACGAAAATATTTTACTTCGGGAAAAAGCTGCTTAATTACGCGAAACGAATTATATCTTAAGTAAACGTCGTAAAACCAAAAACAAACGTTTTTAAAAAGGAGAAACACTTATTATATAAAAGGGACAAACTTTTCTAGTTCAAAAAGAAAAGGATGGTAAAAAAATGCAGCCAACAGCTGTTGGAGGCAATCGTCGTAAGAGGGTTAAGATTAAGGAACGGAAGTGTGGCGTCTGCGGCAAGCCTGGGCATAATGCGCGTACTTGTGTAGAAGTTGTAGATACGTTTAGCGAAGAAGAATCCGATTGATTTTAATTAATGCGATATGTTGTTGTTGAGTTATTTGAATTTGTTGTTGCGAGGTGCCAAAAAACAGCCGACTCGGTGGTGTGGTACGTTACCTAAAAAGATAACCTTTTCGTTAAACTATACGTTTCGAATAGCAATAACCTTATTAATTAATAAGTTTTAAATCTCGTAGATATTCGTAAATCGGTAGCCGACGAAATAACTAATCCATGCTTTAGGATTTAGCTTTTGGAGTTTCTGCTTTTTCTTTATAGCGGCAGCTGTCATAACATAGGCCATACAGCTATATATTCGCAAATAAGCTTATTAAAGTTTCCGATTAAGTATTATAACGCCGTTTTTATATGTTAGATAAATATAATAAACCTCCTATGGGCTTTACCAAAAAAGTACGTATTTAGGAGTACGGTTATACAGATATATTGCAATTTTAAAGATGTATAGAATTAAAAACGAAGGTAACTTAACGCTATTTCGCATCGCAGTTGCTTTTTCCTTAATTACACCCCCTAGGCGTTCTGCATCCCCGTTCTGGGCTTGGATATGCAGTGCTAAAGGCTTAAGTCTAATACTAAAAGGAGGCGACTAAAGCATATTTCGAAGTTGATAATTTTTGAAGATTTCGTTATCGCATTCGAACATTTAAAGAAAAACCTTATTCTAGTTCTTATGGACTTTTAGGAAATGCCGAAACGCTGTAATTAATATATTTTGCTTTCGATTTTTGAAGTAAATATCCTATATAAAACCTAAGTATTTATCGGTAGTAAATATACCGTATTTATATTTTTAAAGGTTTTTTTCGAAGTCTGTAAAGTTAATAGCGATTTTTTATCCTAATTGGAAAGTTCCTTCCCTCGGTTCGCGGCGTATTAGCCTTTTAGCCTTTGCCTTATTTTATGCTTGGTATTCGATTATTATAAAACCCTTTAGGCGGATTCCTTTTATATAAAACTGCAATTAAGCGCTTACTTCGGGGTTTAGATATCTTAGTTTTAGGTGCCAAATCGTACCGTTATCGATTCGTAATAATCTCGCTATATATAAGTTAACGTTTCGTTTATAGGCTGTTAAGGCTATATAAGTAATTATTACGTTAATATCTTTAATAACGAACTAATTGAACTTATTTATCAGCGTAATAACTACCTAATCGTACTTATTTCGTATAAAGTTATTAATTTTTTTGTTGTTTCACTAGTACCCTTTTTTCCGAAATTGCTGGAAAAATACCAGGTTGCATACGAAGCTTTCGTAATGGGCCACGTCGTACAAACCTAACGCTTTCGTATTACTAAGGTTTTGAAGTATTATATTAACCTTTCCGTACCCCTTAATCGATACGAAATTATTACTTACGTATACCCCGTCGCCTTATACGGTTAGCTTAAAGGTTAAAAACCTGTTAATAAGGTTAAAAATATAAATTATAGACTTTAAATCCAGAATTAATAAATTTCTTAAGGGGTAAAACGTAACATTTGTCGTATTGCGTTAATTAAAGATTAAAAAGTACGTTAGGATTCGCTTTACTTCCTGTAAAAATTAATCGGATTTTTCGGTCATTAGCTTATTTATAAACTTGGTAAATATTTAATTTCCTTTTTTAAAGATTAATCGGAAGTAATCCGATATTAAACGTATGTAAGTATCTTATCGTTAAATCGGAACCTTTTTGCGGTTTTGCTAGGAAATGCATAAAAGCATTGGAGTAAGGTATGGTAGGTACTTAAGCAAGCCTTATAACGAATACTTTGTATATCGGATTTCTGTCGCTTCCGTTTATTTCCGTTTCGGTTTATTTGAAAACCTTTACGACCGTTACGTTTCGACCTGCGTCCTTGGGCCCTTCCTTGCAGTAAAAGGTTTATGTTTTTAGTTTTTTTTTTGATTAGGATCGGTTTGATTAAAAGGTTTTACAAAAATGTTTTAAAAGGTTAGCAGTTACCTTTTAGTAATTAATCGTACTATTATCGATTTCGGCTCTTTTTACTATTTAGAAAGTAATCGTTCAGTTTTTTATAATTAAACCTAAAGTTATACATAAATCGTTAACCTATATAGTCGTTATTTTCGTTTTTGGAACGTTATAACGCTATCCCTAAGCCATTATTTCCTACTATTTTACGATTTATTCGTTTAGTTTCTTCGTTAATTTCGACACTTGCTTTAACTTTTTGCAGTATTTTTGTTAAGTATTATTTATAAGTTTGTTGTCGTATACTTTGCCTGATTTAACCAAACTGGCGTACTATTTTTTTAAGCTTTTTCTTGGAAAGAAATTTATTTCTTTAATTACTGGAAATACCGATTCCAGGACCTATTTTGTAAGGTCGTTAATTTTCTTGCAAAAGTTTTCGTACTTCCGATTTTTATAAATATATATCGCGAAGTTTTAAGTATAAGCTTATTTATCTTTTATCGTTATTTTAAGCAAACTTATTAGGTAACCCGTATAATCAACTTTTTCGGCTTATATAGTTCCTTCGGAAAAAGAACTAATTTCTCGCGTCGTTATTTAACGAAATCGTTTTTTCGGATAGAAGGTTATATCGGGTTTTGTAAGTTCGACAAGCCATGCGTTATTCTGATTAGGGTCGATATAACGCCAAATACCAAGCGCGTACGTTTTGGATTGGAATTCGCCTTTAAATCGGTCCCAATCCTTAGGTCCCTTGTAGATAACGAAGGACGTCGACGGTACGGTCGCCATTATGGATAATAAGGTATATAGGTAATTGTTATTAATGTACAGCCTATATCGTTTTAGCAGCAGCTGATCAATTGATAATAACGCAAATTAAGCGAATGAAATTTTTAATTGTTAGATATAGGGGACATTAGTTGTGTTATATTAGATGACTAGCTGCAGACGCTCTAAAACGCGTACTCCTTTTTTTATAGAGTCTAGTCACGGAACCTATATGTCCCGATCAGAGAGAGCCATTCCGTATATGGGGTACTAGTGCAACCCCTGCTAGCTGATATCTAGCGAAAAAGAATCCGATTGATTTGAATTAATGCGGATATGTTATTGTTAAGTTATTTGAATTTGTTATTACAAGGTGCCAAAAAGTGTCTCGTTTATATGTGTGTCTCGCTTATATGTATGAGACGTTAATATAATTATGCTATCCGGTAATTATACGTTCGAATATTTCTGAATCAAATTTTCTCGTTTTTGCGGATATTAAGATAAAAATAAAATATAACATTACTAATAACGTCTCAGATAAGCTCGCGTGACAGACAACTCGCGGGACACTTTTTTCAATATTCTAACTACCCAACTTCAATCACTTATTTCTCAACAACTACAATATGGAGCGCCTTAAAAAACAAGCGAGAATGAACCTCGCCATCTAGGCTAAAAAACGAGATCCTAAACTTAGTTACAGAAAGCTTAGTTCTATCTATGAAGTCCCACATTCTACTTTAAAAGCGCAATTTAATGGTAAACGCGTTCGAGCCGATATTATCCCTCATCTGCGAAAACGGACGCCGACTGAAAGAAAATCTATTGTCGACCGCATCCTTATCCTAGATTTACGAACGTTTCCTATCCGGCTTCAGCACGTTAAAGATATGGCAAATCTATTACTTACCCAGCGTATTGCAAAACGCATCGGGGTTAAATGGGCGTCGAATTTTGTTAAACGGCAAAAAACCTCCAAACGCGTTTAAATCGGAAAATCGATTATTAACGGGTCTTATCCGAAAATCCAAAAGCATTTCGCAAGTAATTCGAGCTTGTTCGGGCTATAATCGTAAAATACAGCATCGTAAAAAAGGATATCCACAACTTCGACGAGACTGGATTTTTAATCAGGTTTCTCATAGCAACGAGTATAGTAATTACCAATGCCGAAAAACGTAGAAAACTTAAATAAACGCAATAAAGAAATAAAAAATGGATTACAGGTATCTAAGCTGTTAATTTTCAAAGTTAAGCTATGCCGCCATTTATTATTATGGCGGGAAAACATTATCTTAGGTTTTAGTACCGCGATAACCTATTACCAGTAATCTATTAAAAAATCGCATTAAGGAATAATAATTAAATAACAAATAAACTAAGTTTCGAATAAATCCAGCATTTTAACAAACATACTCGGACGCGTACGAAAAGTTCGAAACGTTTCTTTATTTTCGACGGTTATAAAAGCTACTATTCGATAAAATTCGAAAAATACTACGCTAACAACAACATTATTACGCTTTATATACCCGCGTATTTTTCGCATCGGCTTCAGCCTTTTAATATATCTTCTTTTTCTGTTTTGAAACGCGTTTATTTGCGATACATCGAAGACCTAATCCGACGCTATCATATCTATATATTGCCAAAAAATATTTCTTCGCCGGCTTTTACGACGTGTTCCAAGCTGCCATAACGTCCGATAACATCAAATATAAATTCGCGAAAGCTAGTCTTGTTCCATTCGATCTTAATAACGTTTTTTCCGAATTAGAGGTTTTTCTAGTTATGCCTACGTCGACCGTCTCCCCGCTAACTTCCGCCAGTTCCATTCGTTCTCCGCTCGCGAAAACCCCTAAAAATATTAAGGAAATAACGCGGCAATTACGTTATTTACAAAAGAAAATTAAGAACTAATAAAATAATTCGTTAACTAAAATAGTTAAATCGGTTTATTTTTTAACTAAAAGTCATTTACTAGTTTTATATAAAAATATTTTTCTTCCGGAAAAAGCTACCTAATTACGTAAAACGAACCACATTTTAAGCAAACATCGCAGGACCAAAAACAAACGCCTTTAAAAAGGAAAAATACTTACTATATAAAAATGATAAACTTTTCTGGCTTAAAAAAAAGGGTAGTAAAAAAATGCAGTTAATAACAGTTAGAAAGAGTCGTCGTAAAAGGGTTAAAACCAAGGAACGGAAGTGTGACGTTTACGGCAAGCCTGAATATAATGCACGTGCTTGTGTAAAAGTTGTAAATACGTCTAGCGAAGAAGAATCCGACTGATTTGAATTAATGCGATGTGTTGTTGTTGAGTTATTTGAATTTGTTGTTGCGAGGTGCCAAAAAGTGTTCTGCGAGCTTGTCTTTTCCGCGAGCTATCCGAGACGTTATAAAAAGTCGTTATTTTTCGGCTAACTTAATTAAAAGTGCAAGTTAAATAATAATTAGGTCGGTTATTAAAAAAAGGCTTAAATAATTAGGAACTTTCTAAAATTTATCTTAATAGAGAAAAACATATTAAGCTTTAAGAAAATCAAATTATATACCGTATATATTTATTCCTTTCGTAAAATAGGGCTTTACCCGTTAAGTATAACGCCTAATATAAAGCGACAAACCGACGGCGCAAAATTTCCATAAGGTTGTCGACCGTGCATTTAACGTTAGCGCATAAGTTAATTACGTCTATATCGGCAAGAGACCGGTAAAGCTATCAGATAAAAATAAACGCTTTACTTTAAAGGGTTAAATCTTTACAGGTTCGAGATATCCACCCTAAGCCTTTTAATACGTTATATGTATTTAGCTAATCAGGAAGAATTTAGCTCATAAAGTTATGTTGTTATCGTACTAGCTTAAAAGATATAGCGGATTAGGACATGCTACAATTAAGATTTTCGGCCATTTTCTTTCTGTAACGCTTTTCGCCTCGCTCTAATTAGGACCGGAATAATATTAAAAAATTTTTAATTTTGCATTAAGTTATAACGTACGACACAAGCTCGTGGCCCAAAGAAGCTCGCGGACGTTTTTTGGGTACTTCGCAACAACGA
This sequence comes from Monosporascus sp. mg162, assembly GCA_004155945.1. Classification (NCBI taxonomy): domain Eukaryota; kingdom Fungi; phylum Ascomycota; class Sordariomycetes; order Xylariales; genus Monosporascus; species Monosporascus sp. mg162. The sequence goes on from QJNY01000163.1 coordinate 50,746, forward strand.
ACCCAAATAACTCAACGACAACATATGGCAATCATTCAAATCCATCGTAGTCTCTTTTTCTATATGCATCTACAGCTTTTTATCAAGTGCACGCATTATACCAAGGGTTGTTGCGGACGTCATATTGCTATTCCTCTCTCCTAACCTGCCCGCGACCGACTATCTCCTAACGCGTCCAAGCTAATATTACCCCCATTTCGTACAGCCCAAAGCCGACCGACTAGATAACTATTCTCGACCGAATCCTTAACCTAAATACGTAAGCATTTCTTATCCGGCTTTAATACGTTGAAGATATACGTCGGAGAACGTGTTATAGGACGCATTAGAAACGGGTTAGGAGCGGGTTAGGAGATATGGGGGGTCCGTGCGGGGCGTTTCGCGGGGCGTCTCGCGGAACGTATGGCAGGGCGTATCGGACTTGATTTTGCAATAACTCGAAGCTTACGCAATTATACGATTAAAACAAACGTTTTTCAGAAAAAGGAATACTTGCTATATAGGATAAACAAGGTCTCTTAGCTAGTAGAAAGGTCGTGGCAAAGAAATGCTGCTAACAGCTGCTAAAGTTGGACGGTTGCAGGCGGGTTAGCAGGAAGGAATGGCAATATAGCGTCCGCAATAAGCTTTGATATAATGCGTGCACTTGTCCAGAAGCTGTAAATACGGTCGACGCAAGATAATACGATTAATTGGAATCAATTTGATATGTTGTAGTTAAGTAATTTGAGTTGGTTGTTGCAAGGTGCCAAAAAGAGAGCCGCGAGCTTGTTTAGGCCGCAAGCTTGTGTGGTACGTTATAGGTTATAACGATAGCAACTTCGTAACTAATATATACTGCGAAAGATTACAATAATAAGTTTTACGAATTTATATGGAACTGCTACAATTAAGGCTAAAAAATCACAACTTGCCATCAGGCCCTATTTTTATATCAGCTGGTATCGTTCGTATCGTAGTAATTTGTCGTTGTTTTTAGGTATTTTTCGAGTGTAATATTGAAAAATGTCTGCTATACCTTAAATTTAGGGTTTTTTAGGTTAGGGCGTCTGCTAAATACGTTTATTTTGCCATTTTTAATCCTTTTCAATAGATAATAACGTGATCGAATTTAAAAAGGTTTTTTACGGAACGCAATTGTTTTCCGATAAGTTTTCGTATCGTAGAAAAGTATGTTATATTCTTGTAATCCGTATATACCTTAATTTAATACATGTTACCTTTAAGGTAATGCCTAAATTCCTTAAAGGCGTTAACGATAGCTAAGAATTCTTTATCGTAAATGGGATAATTTAATTCGGTTTTATGTAACTTATAGGAATAAAACGTAATAAGGTAAAGTTTTCTTTAATCGTTTCGATATCTAATTATAGCTTTTAAGGCATAATCTAAAGCGTCGCTTTTTAGCTTAATTAGTTACTTTAGGTCGTATATAATTAATATTAGTTTACTGGTAAAGGCGTTTTTAAATTGCTGGAAAGCTGTTTCCTTTTTTAGAGTTTATTTAAACCGTTAATCTTTTTGGTTAATTCCGTTAATAGCATAGCTATTTTGCTAAAAATGTGTATAAATCGTCGGTAATAATTGGCGAATCTAAGGAATATTTATATATTTTTAATATTAGTAGGTTATGCTTAATTTATAATTGCTGATATCTTTTTAAGGTTTATACGAATTTATTTTAACGTAATAATATGTCCTAAGAATTTAACCTTTTGCTAATAAAAATAGCCTTTTTCGGTATTAATCAAAAATTTGGCGTTTTGTAATGCTTATAAAACCTAATAAACGTATTCTTCGTACTTTTCTTCCGTTTTCGAATAAATAAAAATGTCGTGGAGGTAGCAAACAACAAAAATATCCAGGTATTTTCTTAGCATATAGTTTATTATTCGTTAGAAGATCGCTAATACGTTAATTAGTTCCATAAAGATAATGAAGTATTTATATAAGTTATATTTCGTTCTAAAAGCTATTTTTATTCGTATTCTTTTTTAATCCGAATTATGTTATAGCTATTTCGAAAATTAATAACTATAAACTATTTTATTCCGTATAAGCGATTTTTTTTGGTAATCAGTAATAACGCCGTTTTGTCTCTAACGATAATATCGTTAAGTTGTCGATAATCTACTATTAATCGAAACTTTCTCTTTTTTTTCGGTACGAAAAATATAAGGTATCCGGCTAGTAATTTAGAACGTTACACTTATCCTTGTCGAAGCCTATTTTTAAGGTAATCGCAAAATGCGTATAATTTTACATAGTTCAGGTTATAAATTGGATAAAAGGCGGTACTTTTGCCATTTTTAAAGATTATTACGTAATTTTATTCGCTATACTTTAATAATTTACTATCAAAGCTTTTGCCAAATAACTTATCGTACTTATAATACTGTAAAAATACTTTAACTATTTATTCTGGTAACATTTCGAATAGTCGTTTTAAATCGTTATTTCTTTACTTAAATTTTACTTTAAGGTTAATAATAATACGTCGTATTTTTCAGTTATGCCTTTTTCTTTAATATGCCGTATATTTTTAAGTAGTAAAATTTTTACCGTTTCCTTATACCTATATTCATTTATCTTATCGATCGAATGTTAAAATTTTTCGTTATTTGGCATATCGTTAAAAAATAAATCGTAATCCATTTTGTAAATTCTTCAATTAATAGCCGGGTTATATTGTTATAACCATAGCAAACTTAAAATCAAATCAAATTTATCGATGGCGATAACGTCGAAATTAATAGCATATCTTTTTTTTTCGACAAATATCTTAAAGTAATTAATTTCGTATGGAACTTATTTATCGTTATAATTAAATGTTTAACTTTCGGCGTTCTCGATCTTATAAAAGTATTCCTTATCCTTTTATAATAGCTGTAGCTCGTTAACTACTTTTAAAGCGATATAATTACTTTTTATTACGCCACAATCTATAAATGCGGTATATCGCTTATTTTTAATTCGTACTTATACCGTAATAGGTTTCTTTCGTATTATTCGTATCGTATTTAAAGCCCTTTTAAAATATTACTGTCTATCTTTATTTCTGCCAACTTAGGCCCTATTATAAATAACTTAAGTCTTTTAAGTTATTTTCGAATTACTAAATTCTTTTTTTAGTTTTTTATTTTCGTCTTGGATTTATTTTAATTATTACTTTTGTCGGCATAACATTATTATTAAATATTCCACTTAATTTTAAAACGTTTTTTTAGTAATATATTTTAACTTTAAAGTTTTCCAGCTTTAACTTAAAAAAAAAACGAATATCCTTTTATATAATTAACCGCTCTTCTAGGTCATCCGTAAAGGTTAACTAAATCCGTGAATCGGTAATCATTTTCTAATAATATTTTTCCATTATTCTTTAAATTAATTCTTCCTACGTTTAATAATCGCATTATTTATAGTAATACTAAGGTTTATATATAAGGTAATACTTCTTTTCTAGCTAGCTCTTAATAGTTACTAATTCGTCAATCTTTTCTATCGTTACAGCTTCTCGTATATAGCGATACTACCTCTAATCTTTAAAATCACTCCCAGTTCGATTTTTAAAATCGAAACCTTATCGCCATATGCGCGTAATTCGTTGCGGGATATATTCTTTCTCGTCCTTATATACCTCGCACTGCGGTCGTCGACAGCTAACCGCGTAAAGCTTTCCGTGCCGATTAGGCTTTCCTAAGCACAGGTTTTCGTCCCATCTTTAATATTCCTTTAGTTATACGTTAAGTATTAATTAGTTATTTTTCTGCTGCCGTTTCTGCTGTACGCAAGAAAGTAACTTATTATTGCTTAGCTTTTTCCATTCTTCGTACTTTTATAGTTACTGGGTAACAATAAGTCCAATAGTTTTAGCTTTTTTAGCTTTTTTAACTCCTAATTAGGCTAGCTTTTTCGCTTTTTTATTCCTTATCGCACTTTAGGTAAAGGGTTATCGTTATTTTTAACGCGGATTATATTAATCGTTTTTCGGTCGCCAGGTTCCTTCTTGTATTGGTTTTCAAAAACTAAAGCCCAATATACCTTTTTCGGGCTTTTATACTTTTGCGCAATATATTCGGGCTTACCGTAATTATAACAGGTAACAGATTTCTTATCTTTCGACTAAATGGCCCCTAATTTTATAAACCCTAATTAAATTCTATAAAAGCTAAAAGGCGTAATGCGCTTTCGATCTTAATTAACTCCTTAAAATTTAGACCGTAAAGCAGACTATTTACGTCGTTCTTATCGTCGTTTAAACTGTTGATTGTCGATTTTTAAAACTTTAACAATATATTTATCGAATACGTTAAACCGTTTGATTTTAATAATTTCGTCCTTAATATTATCCTTTAACCTTTTATAAAAAACGTCCATCAGGATATCGTTTTCGTCGTTAACCCATTTTACCTTGGATATAAAGTTCCTGAATTCGACGGCATATTTAAAGGCTAATTCTTTTTTATTTAAGCTGTAAAAGGTTTTATATAACCTTTCGTTTTGCGTTTAAGTTATCGAAGTTATCCTTAAGCTTTTATTCGAAATTAACGTAACTTTCGAAAATCTTTTTAATAACCGTTTCCTAATCGTTTTCCGCATTTTCCAGGTAATCGCGTAACGTAAGCTTAAACCAATTTAAAGCGTCCCTTTTTAAGAACACTACTATAATAAAGATTCTGTCGGCGTCGCCTTCGATTCTTTTTAATCGTAGATATATCCTGGCCTAAGTTAAGAAGCCCTAAACGCTTTTTATACTATCATAAAGTTCGGGTTTTTTAATTTTAAGTTTTGAAGTTACGGTTGCTAATACCAAATCGATTAGGGCGGCAGTTTAAGCAGTAAGCTATTAAACATAGACCTTAAGTTGCTAAACGTATTTTTGCTGCTGTTAAATAAAGGTAAAAACGGTAACTTTGGCGTTAGTCGATATTTTAATAATGTTAAATATTGCTTAATTTTAACGATATTATTAAACAAAAGTTTATAACGTATAACGGCTATAAACTTAACCAACTATTAAACCTAATCGTACGGTTTATGTTAACAGTAATATCGTAAAAATCTAAGTAATAAAGCGATAATTACGTTTAATAATAACAGATATAAATCTGGGTAACTAATTATTATTGCAAGCTAGTACTTTCTAGCCTATAGGAAATAATAAACGTATATATACTAATCTTGGCTTAAGATGTTCAAACGGCTTAAACCCTTAAGCCCGTTAAGCCCTTTAAGCCGGCCCCCACTGGCTTAAGGGGCTTAAAATGCCAAGCGCTTTGAGGCCTTTAAGCCAGTTACGTAACCTAAGACCCACATCGGGGATATCTCCCTTATCCTCCGACCGTCTCTTTTCATGCCAAGTCTCTCTGGTCATAACACTTTTGTTTTCGTGCCATAACACTTATATAACAATGCTTTTTAAATTGTCTTTCGTTATTTGTTGTTATTATATGTAACTAGTCTATGTTATATCTTTTATTTTCTATTATCGAATTGCCAGCATAAACCGTATAACTAGATTTAATAGTTTGTTAACTCGCTCGCCCCTGTTCATACTTATATACTGACCTATTATAAGTGTTACAAAGGTGTTAGTTAATGTAAGTTGTGACAACTAGAAATCGTACGTTAAACGCAAGGCCTGGAAAGAGAAATGTCACAGTGGTTATGGCCACTGCTGCCTTTGGGGGTGACAATAGTATGTCCGGTGGTGGAGGTCTCACGGAGTATGGTACCGTCTAACACCGCCACGGTTTCAACAATTACATCGAACATGACGAGATTACCACAAACTCGGAACATCCCGGACAGGTGAACAACCTGTGACGCCTAAATTAACAGGAATAATAGACCTACTAAGCGTTTCTTCATAATTCTAGGGCCTGCTGGCTATACTCTTCGTTTTGATGTGTAATCCATACTGTATATTTCGGTTTCCTGCTCTGTTGATAATAAAGATAAGGCTGTCCTCGATCCGGGATTTAGCCGCTTCTCTCTGCAGGCAGGTACAACCTATAAGCGCGATTAAATGTATATACTCATGTTTGGGCCCGGTTGTGGGGGACCCCTTAACGAACCTGCAGGTTGATTACCACCCAATATTGGCTTCAGAAATTAAGCACGGCTACTTACCTTTTTACATGTATGTGCTGTATGTACTGTGCAATACTTTCCATTCTCTTCAGCTGCCCTACAGCAGCCGAAACCCTTAATTCCTGGTGGGTGGGTGTGCCATCGGCAGCTAATGCCGGATCAGTGGTGACTTAAGAGAAGCGCACACTACCTGGCAGAATGTAATTCACCGCTTTTCAGCTTCCATTGATAAAGGTCCTGGGTTTCGACCTTTCCGCCATTACCTCCTCTGCAGCAAAGATTAGCTATGTTAACCCCGTCAAAGCCTGAGTGGCTTCGATTGGGCACCAGCACTCGTCATGCCTCGTCGGAGCCTACCGACTCTTTCGCACTGAAGGATACTATCTGAACAAGGCTCCGTTGGTACTTCATCTGACATACTCCAGTGAGCCTTCTTCACTCCCACGCCAAAAAAGGTCTCCCATCCTAGCGCTTGTACTGTAACCAGCAAAACAGCCAACCAAGTCTATCACCTGCATCCAGTTCTTAGATAAGATGGAACATCTCCAAGCGCGAGACCCCTCGCAACCAATCGACATCCAAATCCCTTATGTTGCAATTGAGGAATACGAAGCCGACGGCCAGCCCAGTGATGACAAAGTGCTCTTCCACTTCAAGAGCTACTGGGACCGCAAGGGCTGGACGCGCCATCCTAGGACAGGCGACCTCGACTTCAAAAACCGCATTCCAGAGACGATCCCCGCGTCTCTGCAGACAGCGCTGTACTTTGGGTGTCTGATGTCCGTGTTTAGGACAGCCGGGGTCACCGTCCATACGCGGGATTTCTTGTACCAATCACCAAACACCGGAGGTCAGACGGTTGTCCGCACTACCCGCCTTCGCGATCTCATCGCTGCGTGGGCTAAGCGGGAGTCGTTTGCGACCGGACCGGTCGTCTCAGACCCCCAAAACCCCAAGTACACGCGCGGAGAAAGCATCAGGGAGATGCTTGAATGGACCCATTACTACACCGGAATGTTCTCTCGCCACTGGGGCGGCGGCGAGGGCACGATGATGCCAGAGCCGCACCGCACTCAACTCCAGCTCGTCGAGCTGTCCATCAAAGCAATGGGAGAGACAATGTGTGCCGCCCTGGCCGCCATCTACGGTTACGAAACTAGCGACATGCCCACTTGGGGGCCAAGCCCTGTCTTGGAGGAGCGACTGCGCAGGAACGGCTGGTGCGTCAGCGACATGCCCTTCTTCCCGGAATCCCCGATACGCGCGTCCATCAGCGCAGACTACTTCTTTGGCGGGATGGTCTGCCCGCGTCCCCGCGATCACTCCATGTCGGCGGCGGGCTGCACCACAGCCATCTGCGCCGAGTACCTCAAGGTCGTCGATCCCAAGACTTACACTCAAGCCCATGTTTCGGCGGGCTGTACCTGCAAGCCCATGCGCATCCCCGACACCTCGGTCAAGCTCGTCACTTCCAACCTTATCCCGGTGGTCACCTGGGACGGCACCAAACTAGACGTCTCTATGGGGAGCTCCCAGAACCCCTACGTCGCCCTCTCGCACGTCTGGTCCGACGGCCTGGGCAACGACGGTAAGACCAACTCGCTACCGCGGTGCTGGCTCTCGCGTCTCCAGTTCCTCGTCAATGATCTCTATTCCGCCCCACACCGCTCCCCCAACGGGGAGTACGCAACCAAGTTGATCCCTGCCGCCTCCAAGCCAACTTTCAGCCGCGACAGCGGCACTGAAAACAAAAGCAATAGCAAAAGCAAAAACAAAAGCAAGAACAAAAACAAAAACACAGTAATGAATATCCCCTTCTGGATAGACACCCTCTGTGTCCCCGTAGGCGACCCATCCATCCGCAACATCGCCATCCGGCAAATGGCATCAGTCTACCGCCTTGCCGACCGCGTCCTCGTGCTCGACTCATTTCTGCGCGCCCTGCCCCTTCACGAAGGAGCAGATATCGTCGACAAGTTCCTCCGCATTCACCTCTCTACTTGGCACCACCGTCTCTGGACGCTGCAGGAGGGCCAGCTGGCTAGTCGGTTATTCTTTCAGTTTGAGGGTGGGGCAGAGTCGTTTTATGATATGAGCTATAACGACGTGAATCTGAACATAGATGCGGAGTTGCGGCAAGGCAAGGCTAATAGTCCCGGTGGCAATTTAATGGGTATGGTGGAGGAGTTGTGTAGCCCTGTGAAGCAGTTGTGCGCAACCATGCTGGAGAGGTTTTATAGGTTTGGGGAGGTTGGCGGTGGTGGCATTGTTAATAGCTCAGGGGCTATTGGTACTATTAGTACTAGTAGTAGCGGTGGTGCTGGGATTGGAAGGTCGGGAGATATCGTCCTACGGATGCGCTCTTGTGCTCGGTACCTTAGGAGCAGACAAACAAGCCGCTTCGAGGATGAGCCGGTGTGTCTCGCGACGATCCTGGGGCTAGATATACTGCCCTTAGTAGTTGAAAAGGACCCGGTGGAGAGGATGGCGCGCTTCTACGATTCGGTGAGGCTCTTCGATCCGAGAATCATTTTCCACGGGCATGCGAGGCTGCCAAAAGACGGGTATCGGTGGGCGCCAAAGTCGTTTCTGCACGAGGTGCCGGACTTGATTGAGATGAGGGAGAGTGACCCTGCGGCTCTGCCGATGGCACCTTCGTTGTTGACGCCTGGGGGTGGCGGGCTGCCGGTAAGAATGGCAGGAATCGAGTTGCAGACGGGGATGGTAATGTCGTTGCCGCAACCGGGAACGTCCATGTTTTTCCGGCCGTGGATGGGACAGGTTCCTGGGATGCAGATGCAGCAGCATCCTTGGGGGATGAACCCGTGGGGTATGCCGACGCTGGGGGTGAACCCGTGGGGTATGCCGGCGTTGGGGATGAACCCGTGGGGGATGCCGGCGTTAGGAATGAACCAGTTCCAGTTCTCGGGGATGCCAGGAATGGGCAGCGCGTCGCAAAAGCTGCCGTGGTGGGCATACACTTACAGGATCGAAGTGCTTCCGCACGCTGATGGGCAGAATCGTCAACCCACTGGCGCCTGGACGCGGTATGCCATTATCCTGCCTGCACAACTTGACCCGGTGGCCGTGGATGCACTCCCAGCGATATTGGGCATCATCGACCCGGCCACACCCGTCAATCCCATATCTCTCATGGCCCCGTGGACGACGTACGGAAGCCCAGGCAACCAAGTTCCAGCTTACACAGCACCGTATCCGATTACCGTGACGTACCTCTGCCGTGTGCGAGTAATTGGGGTTCCCCCTGACAAGGCGCCTTATGGGTTGAGACCTGGGTGTGGTCTGGCTTTTAGTACGAACCAAGAGTGGAGGATACGCTGAGGGTGTATATAACCTGAATTTGAATCAGACATTCAGAGTGAGCATCATATAAAGTCCGCAAAGGCCATATCGCACTGTCCTTATAGTATTATTAGTAGCTTGTTATATATTCAACTGTTTTCACGTTGTTCTTTAAAACCTTGCTGCTACAACACATCCAGTTCCGAGGCTAACATATACACACAGGCCTTCTCTCCTAGTATAATTACGCTGCTATCTTTTCAAACTCGCCCCATTTCTTGACCTCATCATCCCTGCCAGACCCAGGTGGAAACTATGTCCTTTAGCTAAGCCTTAAGTTGTGTTGGGGTAGTGCCAGCTAGCTGGGGGGTGCGTAACGCACCCCTTGCCTCACTAAAATCAGGCCCCATTTTTGAGGTTGGGGCTGCGCCGCAGGCGCAGCCTTGGCTAGCGCTTTTGATCAAGAAGTAGCTGCAAGGGTCAGATGTATCAACTAAACCTCTTTAAGAAAATCTCCACAGAAATAACAAAACCTTAAAAATAGGGCCTGATAGCAAGTTGTGATTTTTTGGCTGTAATTGGTACCGTCTCATATAAATTCGTCAAAATCATTATCGTTAACGTTTCGTAATATATACTAGTTATGTCAGCTAGCAGGGGGTGCGCTAGCACCCATATCCGATAAGATTCCCTCTGATCGGAGCATATATATTCCGTGGCTAGACTACTTCAAAAATCAGCACGCGTTGCTAGAATGCACGCAACTAGCCAATTAATACAACACAACTAATATCCCCTATATCTAACAATTAAAAGTCTTATTCGCTTAATTCGTATTATTTATCAATTAATTAGCTGTTACTAAGATAATATAAGCTGCATATCAGTAACAATTATCTATATACTTATTAGTTACAATGGTAACCGCACCAACGACGTCCGCAATTATCTACATTAATCCTAAGGACTAGGATAAATTTAAGGACAAATTCAAAACCAAAATTAAGGGATATAACCTATAAAACTATATTAATCCTAATCAAAACGTTTCATAACTTATCAAACCTACAGCACCCGTCATTACCTCCTATCCAAAGAAACGAATTCGTCTTTAAACGCAAACCAACACCCCGATTATTATAACCTTATCCTTATCCTTATCCTCCGGAAGAACCACCGAAAAAATCGATTATACGAATTATCCGACAAATACCTTCGAAATAACGACCGAAAGCAAACAAGCCTATAATCAGGACTTTACGACTTACACCTATCTAAACCGGGAATATAAAACCTTTCGAAAAAACTGCAACGAGCTTATAAAATGGGTTTTAAATAACGTTTCCCTATCGATTAAACAAACTTGTTTAAGTTTAAATAACGACCTTAAAGGCTAATACGCCAAATTATAACAATCAGGAAAAGTTTACGACAGCCGATTACTTATAAATACCAAACGCAAATACGAAAAATAATTAAAGCAGGCCCCGAAAACCGTTAAAAGGTTTAATAAATAAATAACGAAATAATAAGAAATTATAACTTAAAACCAACGTTACAAAATTCCCGAAACAACTATGCCAGTTATTTAAACGAATTAATTATATATAGCAATAGCGCTAATTATGCTTAATTGGTCGAATTTATTTATACTTTTTTAAGCAGGATAATATCGAAAAAAAAATTAATTACCTAAAAATTAAAGTTAATTTTTTAAACCACTAAACTATATCGAATCCATAACAATTAGCAAGAAACGTTAAAATAACGTTCTTAACCTTCCATAAAGCCCCAGCAAACCCCTTTAATCAAAACGATTTTAATTAGGAAAAAACTAAAGATATTAACAATCAGTTACGTAATAAAACTTTTAGCAAAAGGCCGAAACGAAGCAGTCGTAAAAGTTCCCAAGCAAGCCGAAATAACAATAACAATAAACGAAAGCGCCAAAAATCAAACGTATAAAAAATTCGGTATAAAACGTACCTAAACCTTGGGCATATATTACCCTAATGCTATTACGCGTTCCTTAACAAAGTTTTAGCAAAATTCAAGCTTAATAAAAGAATTTCAGCATTAGTCCAGGACCGGATTGTTTTCGATCAGTCCTTAAAAAAAAAATTTAACCGTCTGTCGAAAACTATAAAAAAATTGATTATCCAAAAGATAAATTAATTCCTAAAAGAAGTAAAACGAATACTGGCGTACTTTTTGATTTCTAATTAACGCAATACGACGAACGTTACGTTTTACCTCTTAAAAAATTCGGCCATTTTGGACTTAAGGTTTACTATATATATCTTTAACTTAATTAGCAGGTTTTTAAATTATAAAACGACGATCCAAGGCGACGGTATGTACGCAGGAAATAGTTTTGTCCCGATTAACAGATATAAAGAAGTAAATATATTGCTTTAAAACCTTAAAGGCCTTAAAGTATTACGTTTATATAATGTATCCTATTGTAAAAACTTCGTATGCAATTTGGTATCTTTCCAGCAGCTCCGAAAAAAAGGTATTAATAAAACAACAGGAAAACTAGCAACTTTATTCGAAATAAATATAAATAAGTAGTTACTACGCTAATAAACAGGTTTAATTAATTCGTTATCGAAAACATTAGCATAATAGCTATTTATACAACCTTCGCAACTTACAAACGAAACGTTAATTTATATACAGTAAGACCATTACGAATCGGTAATAGTACGATATAGTATTTAAGATTAAAACATTTAAGGCCCGAAATAATCGCTTAGTTGCAATTCTATACAAAGGGAATCCGCCTAAAAGGTTTTATAACAGTCGGATGCCAAATATGTAATAAGGCGAAAACCAAAAGGCAAATACGCCGTAAGCCGAAAAAAAAAGCCTTTCGATTAAGATAGCAAATCGCCATCGATTTTACAAATTTCGAAGAAAACCCTAAAAAATATAAATACGTTATGTTTGCAACCGATAGGTACTTAGGATATATTTAAGATATTTACCTGAAAAATCGAAAGTAAGATATATTAATTATAGCGTTCCGATATTTCCTAAAGGTTTTGAAAAACCAGGATAAAATTTTCTTACAGGTATTCGAATGCGATAACGAGATCTTAAAAAATCACTAGCTTCGAAATATGCTGCAGCCGCTTTCGTTTAATATTAAACTTAAACTTTTAATACCGTATACCTAGGTCCAAAACGGGGGTACAAAACGCTTAAGGGGTATAATTAAGGAAAAAACGATTGTAATACGAAATAGCGTTAAATTACCTTCGTTTTTAATTATATACATCTTTAAAACGGTAATATATCTGTATAACCATACCCCTAAATACGTACTTTTCTGGCAAAACTTATACGAAGTTTATTACATTTATCTGGCGTACAAAAACGGCGTTGCAATACTTAATCGGAAGCTTCAATAGGCCTACCTGCAAATATATAGTTATATGGCCTATATTATAACAGCTGCTGCCATAAAAAAAGAACAAAGATTTTAAAAGTTAAACCCTAAGGCATAAATTGGATTTTTTGTCGGTTACCGATTTACGAATATCTACGAAATCTGGAACCCATTAATTAACAAGGTTATCGCTATTCGAAACGTACTATTTAACGAAAAGATCACCTTTTTAAGTAATATTAAAAACTTAAAAAACGATTTTTTATACGTTATAAAAGAAAAGCTACAGAAGTTACTGCGATAAGTAAAACTACTTAATTAAAGCCTAAATTACTTAAATATATAAATACAAAAAAAAACGAAAACCTAAACGGAATAATTTAATTACCGGTTAAACAAAAAAGGTAACTTTAAAATGGCATAAACGTACGAAACGTACGAAACGTACGGAATGGGAAAAAATAAGCTTATTCGCATAAAATTAATTACCTTTATACGACCGTTATATTCGAACTATTGCCGTTTTTTAGCCTATTACCTTTATTAACGTTTGCTTTAATAACTACTATAATTAATATGCTAACGGAAGTAATAAAAGTAACCTTAGGTTTTTATCGTTTTGTTTAACCTAAAATAACGGTAAAAAACGAAAATACCTTACGGGTTATAAACGTAAGCTTCCCGTACGTTCCGCGTCGAAAGGATAATTATCGGTACGATTACAAAATATGGAAAACCGCATTTAACGTAAAACGGTTAACCCATTCTGTTAATACGATCGATAATTAGCTAATAAATTACGGAAATTTAAGGAAAATAATTACCCGAAATACGTATTACCTTAATCGGAAAAGTTTCGATACGAAGATATATAAAATCCTTAAGTCGCAAAACCGGGTACATAAACGCAATTTACCGCTACCGCCGTAAGGCCATAAAGAACTAAATATATACCCGTTAAAAGAATTATTTCGTAATGCCGAAAGGGCCTATTTATAAAGTTATAAGGAAATATAATCCTAAAAAGTTGTTAATTAAATTTTTATTAAAAAGAAATAAATCCTAAAATGTATATAGATATATATTTACAAATTCGACAAACATAATTAGTTATAAAAATGCAAAGTACGTTTCGTCGTACAGGGCAATTAATAACTAAAAAACGTTTATAGCAATATATACGTATCTACTTTAGCTAATAAGTTATTTAAAACCTTAATTATTATTACGGTTAAATTCGACCTAAAACTTAAATAATATAATACGGTAAACGTTTTCGTCAACGCTAACCTACCCTATAAAATATACATAAAAACACCCTTGAAATACCCGTATCATAACAAGATTTTCCTAATTAAAAAGGTACTATATAAATTAAAGGAATTACTTTTGCTTTAACAAAAGGAATTTACTGGAATACTTAAAAATCTAAAACTTAGCCCCGTTCTTTATAAACCTTATTACTTTATTTATTAAAAGGTATTTATTTTCTTTTTTATAAACGATATCGTTACGGCGTACCGTGAGAAAAATCAAAACCTTATCGATTAGGTAATTTAACAAATAGGGAAGTAATATACCTTTATAAAGGACGAAAACCTATAATAGTTCCTAATAATCGAAGTAATTAAAAACAAAGTTAAAAGAAAAATCTAGCTTTTTTAATTTAATTTTATAAATAAATTGGCTAATTTAATCCCAAAAGAAAGTTTAAATAATTTCCTAGATACGTTAATAATACGCGTCGAACTATTACCGAATTTTGATCTAACCTATTTAAAGTTTGTTAATAAATACCAGAAAAAAATCGGTTTTATTTTATATGTAACAGTTAATATACGACCCGATATAACCTTTGCAATATCCCGACTTGCCCGATTTAACTTAAACTCTAACGACGCGTATTATAAAGCTGCCGATCGAATTATATTATACTTAATCGGAACTAAAATATTAACGTTATAATTCGGGAATAAAAATTCGTTAAATACCTAAAACGACGTTTTCTTTACAGATAATATAATCGATCGAAAAAATTCCTAAGCCTATATTATAAAACTATTCGGAAAAGTAATAAAATAACGGGCGAATAAGTAGGATATAATAATTACTTTTATAATAAAAACGGAATTATTATTTTTTACGCAAATTGCAAAAAAAGCCTTATGTAACTTTCGATTAATCAAAAAATTAAAAATTACCTTAAATATTGGACCGTTAAATATATAATACGACAATCGATAAACCATTCGGTTTATTAACGCCGACGTCGCCCTGTTACAAACGAAACTGCGGCATATAAATATATATAATTATTAATTGCAAAAAGCCGCAGAAAAAGATATAATTAAAATAAACTATACGCTTACGGGCGATATATTAGCTAATAAATTAACAAAAGCCCTATTACGAAAACCTTTTAAGTATTTCAAAAAGTAGCTAAAATTAATAAACGTTACGGAAGCTTTCGATCGGCGGAGGAATAACTTACGAATAATTTCAGAAAAGGAATTGGTTAATCAGGAGGATTCGATCGCCGGAAGAAAGATGGAATAAAACGCTGCGGCTTTAAAAAGTGATAAAGTGTAACGGTTAACGCCGTGACTGCGTCGAGGCGTTAAGGGGGTGTGTCAGCTAGCAGGAGGTGCGTTAGCACCCATATCCGATAAGATTCCCTCTGATTGGAGCATATATGTTCCGTGGCTAAACTACTTCAAAGATCAGCACGCGTTGCTAAAATGCACGCAACTAGCCAATTAATACAACACAACTGATGTCCCCTATATCTGACAAGTTACGAAGTTCCCATTGTTATAACTTACATAACTTAACGTGAAATTAAAATTTTTATCTTTTAATATTATTTTAGTTTTAATTAGGGCAAGTTAAAAACTATTATAAAAAAATAGCCGAAAATTTTAATTGGTACCCATCGTAATCTTTTACTCTTTTTAGCTAATACGATAATAATATAACTTTATAAGCTAAAATAATAATATATAAGGCTTAAAATTATTTATAACAAGTTTTGAAATATATTTTCTTTTTAATTAATTAAATACGCGTAACTTATTAAAAGCTTTAAGGTAAATATTTCAAACTTTCGAAAACTTAACTTTTTAAAGCGAAACGTTTATTTTATCCGATAGCTTTACCGGTTCCTTGCGGATATAAACGTAATTAACTTATACGTTAACGTTAAATATACGGCCGATAACCTTATAAAAACTATGCGCCGTCGGTTTGTTCGCTTTAGATTAAGCGTTATGTTTAGCGGGTAAGGCCGTATTTTATGGAAAAAATAAATAAATATACTATATAATTTGGTTTGCGGAAATTCTAATTTTTTTTCGTTATTAAAAAATTTTTTAGAAAATTTTTAATTATTTAAGCTTTTTTTCGTAAGCGATTTAATTATTATTTAAATCGTATGTTTAATTAAGTTAACCGAAAAATAACAAAAGTTTGTATTAATAACACCATTTTATTTTTATTTTAATATTTGCGGAAACGAAAAAGATCGATTTATAAATATTTAAACGTATAGCTGCCGGATAGCATAATTATTTTATTTTTATTTTTAATAATTATTAAACGATTAACATACCACACAAGTAAACGGCACACATAAGTGAGCGGCATACTTTTTACCACCTTACGACAACAAATTCAAATAATTTAACTATAACATATCGTATTGATTAAAATTAATCGGATTCTTTTTCGCTAGACGTATTTACAACTTTTTCACAAGTACGCGTATTATGCCCGAGCTTGCCGTAAATGCTATACTTCCGTTCCTTGGTTTCAACTCTTTTGCAACGACCCCCTCCAGCTGCTGTTAGCTTCATTTTTTACTATCTTCTTATTTTTGGGCCAGAAAAACTTGTTCCTTTTGTATAATAAGTATTCCTTTTTCTTAAAGACGTTTGTTTTTGGTTCTGCGACGTTTGCTTAAAATATAGTTTATTTCGCGTAATTAAGCAGCTTTTTTCCAAACAAAAAAAAATATTTTCGTACAGAATTAATAAGTAACTTTTAGTTAAAAAATAAACTGATTTAGCTATTTTATTTAACGAGCTATCTTGTTAATTTCCAATCTTTTTTTCTAAATAACGTAATTGTTACGTTATTACCTTAATATTCCTAAGGGTTTTTACGAGCAAGAAACGAATGGAACCGGCAAAGGTTAACGGGGAAACGGTCGGCGTAAGCACAACTAAAGGAACTTCCAATTCGGCAAAAACGTTATTGGGATTAAATAGAACAAAACCAACTTTCGCGAATCCAAATTTGATGTTATCGGACGTTATAGCAACTTGGAACGTGTCGTAAAAGCCGGCAAGGAAATCTTTTTGGTAATATAAGTATGATAGCGTTGTATTAAGTTTTCGATATACCGTAAATAAACGCGTTTTAAAACAGAAAAACAAGATACATAAAAATGTTAAAGCCGATAAGAAAAATGCGCGGGCATACAAAGCGTAATAATGTTGTTAATAGCGTAATATTTTTCGAATTTTATCGAATAGTAACTTTTATAACTGTCGAAGATAAGGAAACGTTTCGAACTTTTCGTACGTATCCGAATATGTTTGTTAAAATGCTAGATTTATTCGAAACTTAATTTATTTGTTATCTAACTATTATTACTTAATACGATTTTCCAATCGGCTGTTGGCAATAAGTTGTTACGGTATTAAAGTCCAAAATGACTTTTCCCCGCCATAATAACAAATAACAGTACAGTCCAACTTTGAAAATTAATAGCCTGGATAAATATAACCTATTTTTTAATTCTTTATTACGTTTACCTAGGTTTTTTACGTTTTTTGGCATTGGTAATTATTATGTCCGTTATTATAAAAAGCCTTATTAAAAATCCAATTTCGTCGAAGTTGTAAATATTCTTTTTTACGATGTCGTATTTTACGATAATGGCTCGAATAAGTTCGAACTATTTACGAAACGTTTCTAGATTATCGCATAAAACCCGTTGATAATTAATTTTCAAATTTAAACGCGTCTGGAATTTTTTTTTCCGTTTAACAAAGTTCGACGCCCAGTTAATTCCAACTCGTTCCGGGAGGCGCTGGGTTAGCAGTAAATTGGCTATATCTTTAACATGCTAAAGCCGGATAAGAAACGTTCGCGTATTTAAGTTAATGATTTGGTCGACAATCGATTTCTTTTGGGTCGCCGTCAATCTTCACATAGGAAGATTAATATCGGCTCGGGCGCGTCGACCGTTATATCGCATCTTTAAGGTAAAAAATAGAACTTTATAAATAAACCTAAATTTCTTATAACTAAATTTCGGGTTTCGTTTTTTAACTTGAATGGTTAGGTTTATTTTCCCTTTTTTTGTAAGGCGTTCTATAATGTTGGTGTTAAATAATGGACGATTGAAAATAAGTAGCTAGAATAGCTAAAAAAAAGTATGCCGCTCACTTATATATGCCGCTCACTTATGTAGTAACGTCTCGGATAAGCGAACGGGATAGGCAAGCGAACGGGACACTTTTTGGCACACTTCAACAACATACTCAAATTACTCAACTATAACACTTCAAATTGCTTCAAATCAATCGAATACTTTTCTGCCAACTATATCTACAGCTTATTTCCAAATGTGCACATTATATCAAAGCTTGTTGCGGACACCATGTTGCTATTCCTTCCTCCTAATCCATATACGACCGACTACCTCCAGCAACTGTTAGCAAGAATTCTTTGCCACAACCTTTCTGCCAGCCAAAAAAACTTGTTTATCTTCTATAGCAAGTAATTTTTTTTTTTCGAAAAACGTTCATTCTAATCGTATAATTGCGCAGGTTTCGAGTTATTAAGAAATTAAGCCCGAAACGCCTTGCCATACGCCCTGCCATACGCCTCGCGAAACGCTCCGCACGGACCCCCCATACCTTTCAACCCGCTTCTAACGCGCTTCTAACGCGTCTTATAACACGTTCTCCGACGTATATCTTCAACGTATTAAAGCCGGATAAGAAATGCTCGCGTATATAGGTTAAAAATTAGGCTGATAATCGTTTTCTTGTCGGTCGGCTTCCATTTTAACGAATTAAGGGTAATATTAGCTTGGACGAGTTAAAAGCTAATCGGTTGTAAGCGGGTTCAGAGAAAAAAATAACAACATAACGTCCGTAACAAGCCTTAATATAATGCGTACATTCGTCGATAAGCTATAAATACAGTTAGCAAAGAAATATTCAATTAATTTAAGTTGATTTGAAATGTTGTAGTTAAGTTATTTGGGTGCATATTTGGGAAGTGCCAAAAAGTGTCCCGCTCACTTGTCTGTCCCGTTCGCTTATCCTAGACGTTACGTTAATTTTAAATTGTTATATTAAATTTGATTTTGGAAAGGTAATATAAATTAGTTATTATTAACAAAATATATTTATTATTAGAATAGAAAATTTCCGGCTTAAATATATTCGTATCCGTAATTTACGTTTTATTTTCCTTATTTACGTACATTAATTTACGTATACGGTAACCGCCAGCGGTAATATAAAGAAAAAGATTGCGAAATATAAAAATTTTAATAAAGCTGAAAGTTTAATTAAATATGGTTATAAAGTAAAGGTTTAGCGTTTTAATATTAATCGCTTCGAAATCGATATTATTATTTTTCCTCTATTTAAAGGTTAACGTTCGAATTAAACGTATTTAAACTTTTTATTAATTAATATATTTAAGTTATTAATTAATATTTTTTAGGTTTAATATAATAAATTACGTACTATTATTTTAAAAAAAGGTTACATTAATAATTAAGCAAAAATTATAAACATCCGAAATTATTTAATTAAGATTATAATAAGCCGGGAGTATTTATCGAAGGTTATAAAAAAGGTTATTAAATTTTATAATTCCGAAGAATTTTAGGGAAACAAGATTTACGTATACGACAAATTAAAAAGTTTAATAGTTTTGTTTGTATTATGGTATTTACTGTCGTTTTTGGATTAGGTATAAATATTCCGGATATTAATCGAATAGTATAATAGGAAATACTGAAAAACTATTCGATAAGGAATTTATAATAACGATTTAATCGAACGGTTCGTAATTATAACCGATTAAATATGATTAACCATAAATAAGTTATATTATTTGCATTTTCTTAAGTATTCGATAAATATAAAATTAAGCCGTTTATTATAAAACTAGTTAAAATAATAGAAGAAATATAAGTCTAGCAAATTGAGAACTGTATTACCTATTAAAATATAAAAGTCGTAATAAAAATTAACATTGTGGATTTGGATAATAAGAAAAACGATAAATTATTTATCGTAAATAATCCGGATTAGAACAAGATAATCGTCGAATCCCAATCTAATCTTTCTGTTACTTCAAATATTATTTACTTTATCCGTAAATCTTTTAAATAAAATTATCTTAATTTGCAAAATAAAACGAAAATAAGGCTTTATTAACGTATATTATTTAGCGGCAAATGCGTAAGCAAAGTAATTTTAACATATTTTAAAAAAAACGTTATTATATTAAAAGAAAATTATAATAACTTTATTCCGGTTAAACCTTATTATAACTTATATACGTTTAATTTTATTTATATATTAAAACTTTTATATCTGAAGGAATTTGCATAAAAATAATTAAAAGGTAATTCGGTAAAAACGGTTACTTAGGAAATAATCCAATTTTGGTATAAACAACGAATACACGAATTATTTTTTACGTAATCGTTTCAGTTCGGCGGCAAAGAAATAAAATACATATTTATTTTTATTAAGCTTAAACGATTTGTATTTAATACGTTTCTAAATAAGCCGAACGAAGTTAAATGTTTTTATTTAATTGTAAGTACCGTCGGATTAACTAAAGCGGTTTCCGGATTCGATAAATAATAATATTAAAAACTTTTAAAAAATTACTTTTTTTACATCATATTTAATTTACGAAAAAGCCGTATTTTTTGTTTATAAAAAGTATCGAAAATTATTTGTAAACCACAAAATTCGCTTAATTTAAAGTAATAGCGTTATATTTTTATACTTCGAACCGATTTATATAAATTACGGACAATTACTGCGTTAAAAGTTCGATAAATATTGGAAAAGAAGCAAAATCGCTATAAGCTATATATAATCCTAATTAAAATATATTACATATAACCGTTCAGTTTGAATTGGTAATTAAGGACTTAACGGCAATTTTAACAATTTAAATACCAATCCGACATATAATTTATACGCCTTTATAATTCGGACTCGTAACTCCGGTAATTATAACGTTTATATCTGTATATATAACTTGCGATATATTAAATAATTTTGATTAAAAGCTTATAACGTTTCCGTTATTTATAACGTCGAGCTAAAGCTTACTGTTCTTTAACATATTTAATTTACCAGCCCTACTTTCGTTATCGTACTTATATTCGCTTAATTCGTTTATTTTTATATCATTAGCGGAATCGTCGGCGTTACTAAAAGATAACGATATACAACCCGATATTACGACCAGTATATCGGAAAATAAAGCCGAAATAATAATTGCTGTCGAAGTCGGAAAATTACGCGCTAAAAATAAACGGTACTTGTCCGACGACAGTAATAATTACGATACTAGGTCGAAAATTAAAAAATGAAACCGGGGCAATTTTATTTAAAGCGAATAACGAAAATCGCGTTCGGTTTCGAACCGGGGTTACAGTCGTAAGATACGATAAATGTTAATATTTACGTAATATCAGTTAAAGTTAATAATTTAAGAAAATATTAAAATATTAAATTAGTTTTAGCTTTTTAAAATAAGTTTTGTTTAGGTTTTATAACATTATATATCTGCTTAAATCGCTAATAAATAAAATTTATTAAAGATCGAAGGGGACGTTATAACTTTTCGCCGTTTTTAATAATATATTGTTCGAATTCGTTAAAGTATGGAACTTTATAAATATATTTTACCAACTTATTTAAGTTTTTACGGGATATTAACATTACTTAAAAGTTCAAAATAATATTTCTTTTATATTAAACTAATTTAATTACGTAAAAAAATACTTAAATAATACAAACAAGGTTATAAATGTTACGGCTGCACCATACCGTTACGCCAGGGGCAAAAGATTGGCGGAATGATCGCAATTGTGGCAATCATTCTGGTGCTTGCAGCTGCATATATACTGGAGCTGTCACGGTACTCCCAATCCGTAACAATAAATACACGTTTTATTTTTTATATTCGTTTATTTTATTAATTTTAGGTTCGTGAAATGTTACATAAGAATTAATTTTTCCTAATCCGGATTAACTATACGTTATTACGGATATATAATAAACCTTTTGAATTAAAGAGATTAACGAATTTTAATATTACGCGTTTTTATTTATAATCTATTTCGGTTATTAATAACTTATTTTTTCTAATTTATATCCCTTAATTTATCACCGAATTAAAAGATTTTAACTTTTATCTTCCGATCCCTGTTTTTGAACTCGTTATATTACCTTTTACAGTATTCTTATCCTTTTTAATTTTTAAAATACCTTAATTCGGGTCGATTAATTAATATTAGAGATCGAATATATAAATAAATAAATAGCGTAAATAAAAATTTCGCTAATATTAAAAAAGTTATTATTTAGTTATAAATATAGATATTTCGACATCTGCCTTTTTTAAATATTAATTCGAAATATTTAAAATTCCGGCTTTTTAATAAATGCAGAACTTTTACGCTTTATAATTTTATTTTCCTGGGCCCGTAAATGGTATCTTTTGAAGCCGGTTTTTAGCTAGCCTTTTTTAAGGCTAACTACGTACGTTATCGCACTTTTACTAGGAATTTCAATAATTATAATATTTTTGCGGTAAATAGTTTAAAGTTTTAATTAATACCTGTAAATCCTTATGACTTATTTCGTCGTTATTTCGATTAAGACTTTGGTAATTATAAATTGTTCCCGTTAAGTATTTTCTCCGGGCCCTCGGATATATCTTTTAACGTTAAGTATCCGGAAATAAGGTTTACTGGCATTTCGGATTGCAGTTTTTAAAACTTCTTTTTCCGACCCGTTTAACGTATAAAAGTATAAGGTTTCTGTTGCTTAATATTAGGCTTTTTCTTTTTCAGCTTAATTCGGGTTCCGGATAGGATTTGGAATTTTATATCAAAATCTTATATAAATACGGATATATCCGGATACGGTAAATAGCTACGAAAGTTCTCGTTATTAACACTTAATATATTTCGATACCTAAATATTTAATTATTATATATAGTTATTTAATTACAAGTTAATTACTTATAATTACGGACTTTCTCTTCGGTTAATATTATAAAGATAACGTTTATATAATATATATTATACGATATATTACGGTTTTATTCTTTTAATCGGAATTATAAAACTGCTATATCTTTAGTATTATTTATATTATACAAATCGTTATCGATTAGTGTTATGGCCAGAGGGACTTGGCATGAAAAGAGACGGTCGGAGGATATGGGAGATATCTCCGATATGGGTCCTAGGTCACGTGATTGGCTTAAAGGTCTCAAAGCGCTTGGCACTTTAAGCCCCTTAAGCCAATAAGGGCCGGCTTAAAGGGCTCAAAGGGCTCAAAGGTTTAAGCCGCTTAAGTACCTTAAGCCAAAACTAATATATATACACTTATTATTTCCT
The DNA here is from genome assembly GCA_004155945.1 of Monosporascus sp. mg162. Taxonomy (NCBI): domain Eukaryota; kingdom Fungi; phylum Ascomycota; class Sordariomycetes; order Xylariales; genus Monosporascus; species Monosporascus sp. mg162. Next base: position 74,221 of record QJNY01000163.1, read on the forward strand.
ATAGTTTAGTCTAAATAGTACCAGCTTGCAATTATAACTTGGTTACCCAGATTTATATTTGCTATTACTAAACGTAACTATCGCTTTATTGCTTAGATTTTTACGATACCACTACTAACATAAACCGTACGATTAAGTTTAATAGTTGGTTAAGCCCATAACCGTTATACGTTATAAGCTTTTGTTTAGTAATACCGTCAAACTTTAAACAATATTCAACACTATCAGAATATCGACCAGCGCCGAAACCACCGTTCCTACCCCAGCCCAGCAGCTGCAAAAACGCGTCCAACAGCTTAAAGCCCATATCCAATAGCTTACTATTCAAGCCGCCGCCTTAATCGATTTAATATTAACAGCTGTTACTTTAAAACTTAAAGTCAAAAAACCCGAACCTTACGATAACACAGAAAGCGTTCAAAACTTCCTAACCCAGGCCAAAGTATATCTACGATTAAAAAGGATCGAAGGTAACGCCGACAGAATCCTTATTATAGCAAGATTCCTAAAAAGAAACGTTTTAAATTAGTTCGAACCTACCCTGCAAAATTACCTAAAAAATGCAAAGGACGACCAGGAAATAACTATTAAAAAAATTTTCGAAAGTTACGTTAACTTCGAACAAAAGCTTAAAAACAATTTCGACAACCCGAACGCAAAACGAAAAACTGCATAAAACCTTTTACAGCTTAAACAAAAAGAACCAGCTTCTAAATACGCCGTCGAGTTCAGGAACCTTATATCCAAGGCAGGATAGGTCGATAATGAAAACGACACCCTAATCGACGTTTTCTACAAAAAACTAAAAAACGATATTAAGAACGAAATTATCAAAATCGAACGACCCAACGTACTCGATAAATATATCGCTAAAGCTGTAAAGATCGACAATCGACAGTTTGAACGACGACAAGAACGACGTAAACAATTCGCCCTACGGTCCAAATTTTAAAAAGCCAACTAAGGTCGGAAACGCCTTACGCCTTTCACTTCCTATAAAACTTAACCAGGGCCTATAAAATTAAGGGCCATCCAATCGAAGGAAAAGTCCGTTATTTGCTATAACTGCAGTAAACCCGGACATATTATGCGAAAATGCAGAAGCCCGAAAAAGATACATTAGGTTCCGGTTCCTAAAAATCAATATAAGAAAAAACCTAGCAACAGAAAAACGATTAATATGATCCGCGCCAAAAATAACGACGACCCTTTACCAAAGGTACGACAGAAAATAAAAGAAACAAAAAAGCTAACCCAAACAGGAACCAAAAAAACTAAAAAAGCTAAAACCATTAAACCTACTATTACCTAATGGCTACAGAAATACAAAGGATGGAAAAAGTTAAGCGACGACAAGCCACTTACCCGTACACAGTAGAAACGGCAACAAAAAAACAACTAGTTAATGCTTAACGCATAGCTAAAGGAATACCAAGGATAGGACGAAAACCTATACCTAAAAGAATTCGATCGGCACGGAAAGCTCCACGCGGTTAGCTGTCGACGACCGCAATACGAGGTATACGAGGACGAAAAAGAATATATCGCGCGACGGATTATGCGCATATAACGACAAGGCTTCGATTTTAAAAATCGAACTGGAAGTGACCCTAAGGATCAGAGATAATATCGCCATATACGAAAAGCCGCAACGATGGAAAAGATCGACGAACTGGCAGCTACCAGGAACTGGCCAAAAGGAAAATACTGCCCTGTATATAAACCCCAGTGCTATTACGAATAATGCGATCACTAAACGCAGAAAGAATTAATCCAAAAAACAATGGAAAAGCACTGCCAAAAAATAATCACCGATCTACGGATTCAGCTAACCTTTACGGAAGATCCAGAAAAGCGATCAGCTATACAAGAGGAAATTCGTTCCTTTTCAAGCTAAAAAACCCCAAAGCTAAAATACATTACCAAAGAAACGTTCCAGAACCAAGTGGAATACTTGACAGCAACGCTACGCCGACAAGAGCAGCAGTTAAAATGGATCCAAAATAAGAACAAAAAACTTGGAAAAAGAATCCAGCAATTCGAAAACAACCCAAAAAACCCAAGCCACCTATAATAGGGCCCTAGGCTGGCAGAAATAAAGGTGGATAGCAATACCTTAAAAGGGCTTTAAATGCGATGCGAACAGTACGAAAAAAACCTATTACGGTATAAGTACAAATCAAAAACAAACGATATACCGTATTTATGGACTACGGCGCAACAAAAGGCAATTATATCGCCCCAAAAGTAATTAATAAGCTATAGCTACTATAAAAAAACAAAGAACACCTTTACGAAGTCGAAAATGCCGAAGGTCAGACATTTAATTACGACGATGAATAAATCCGATATGAAATTAATTACCTTAAAACCTTTGTCGAAAGAAAAAAATAAACTATTAATTTCGACGTTATCGCTATCGAAAACTTTAATTTAATCCTAAGTTTACTATAATTAAAATAGTATAACCCGGTTATTAATTGAAAAACTCGCGAAATAAATTACGATCTATTTTCCAACGATAAGCTAAACGACGAAAGATTTTAACATTCGATCGATAAGGTAAACGAATATAGGCATAAGGAAACGGCAGAAACCTTACCACCAAAAGCGATACGACATATTAAAAAAAAGGGCATAATCGAAAAATACGACGCATTATTGCTAACCTTAAAGCAAAATTCAAGCAGATAAATAACGATTTAAAACGACTGCCCGAAAAGCCATTAAAATAAATAGCTAAGATACCTTTATAATATTACAAGTACGACAAATTATTTAACAAGGAACTTGATACCAAATTACTAAAGTATAATAAATGGAACTACGAAATAGTTCTTAAAAATGGCAAAAGTACCGCCTTTTATCCGATATATAACCTAAACCATGTAGAACTATACGTATTACGCGATTATCTCGAAAATAAGCTTCGAAAAGGATAGATTCGACGTTCCAAATCACCAGCCGGATATCTTATGTTTTTCGTACCGAAAAAAGAAGGAAAGCTTTAATTAATGGTGGATTATCGACAACTCAACGATATTACCGTTAAGGACAGAACGCCGTTACCATTAATTACCGAAATGAAAAATCGCCTGCACGGAGCCAAATGGTTTACAGTTATCGATTTTCGAGATGGCTATAACATAATTCGGATTAAGGAAGGATACGAATGAAAAATAGCTTTTAGGACGAAATATGGCTTATACGAATACCTAATTACCCTTATAAAACTAACTAACGCACCAGCAACCTTTTAACGGATAATAAACCATATACTAAGAAAATACCTAGATATTTTTGTTGTTTGTTACCTCGACGACATTCTTATTTATTCGGAAACGGAAAAAAAGTACGAAAAATATGTTTATTAGGTCTTATAAGCGCTACAAGACGTTAAACTTTTGGTTAATACCGAAAAAAGCCATTTCCATAAGCAAAAAGTCGAATTCCTAAAACATATTATTACGCCAGGACAAATTCGAATAAACCCTAAAAAGCTATCGGCAGTTAAGAATTAGGCACAACCTATTAACATCAAGGAAATACAAGTATTTTTTAAATTCGCCAATTATTACCGACAATTCATACGCAATTTTAGCAAAATAACTATGCCATTAACGGAACTTACCAAAAAGGATAAACTATTTAAATAAACTCCAAAAAAGAAAATAGCTTTCCAGCAAATTAAAAACGCCCTTATTAATAAACTAATACTGATTATATACAACCTAAAGCAACTAATTAAGCTAAAAACCGATATTTCGGATTATGCCTTAAAAGCTATAATTAAATATCGAAACGATTAAGGAAAACTTTACCCAATTACGTTTTATTCCTATAAGTTACATAAAGCCGAATTAAATTACCCCATTTACGATAAAAAGTTCCTAGCTATCGTTAACGTTTTTAAGGAATTTAAACATTATCTTAAAGGTAATATGCACCAAATCAAGGTATATACGGATTACAAAAACATTATACATTTCTTTACGATACGAAAACTTGTCGGAAAACAATTACGTTACGTAAAAAGCCTTTTTAAATTCGATTATGTTATTATCTATCGAAAAAAATCAGAAAATAGCAAAACAAACGCATTTAGCAAACAACTTAACCTGGAAAAACCTAAAGTTAAAGTATAGCAAACAATCTTCGATATCATACCCGAAAAATACCTAAAACAGCAACGAATTATTGCGATACAAACGATACCAGCTAATCTATATTAACGCATCTAACAATACAATACCAATTAACCAGCAAAACACTAAATAAACAAAATATAAGTACCCGAAAACCTATAAAAGGATCTAATACGGAATATATACGAATACCCGATATATAAACACCCAGGGATCCATAAAACCCTAAAACGCCTATAACGGACATATTACTTTCCTAACATAAAAACTACAATACAAAAAATAATACGACAATACGATATCTGCGCCAAAGCAAAGGTACGACGATATAAGCCTTACGGAAAACTATAACCATTACTAATCGTTAAACGATCATGGGATTCGATTACATTTAACTTTATTACTAAACTTCCTTTATTAAAATATCTAGCTACAGAAATACATTACGATAATATTTTCGTAATCGTTAATCGATTTACGAAATTCTTATATTTTTTACCCTATAATAAGGATACCGATGCAAAATAACTGATATACATTTTCTTTAAATATATTTTAGGTACTTACGGACTTCCAACGGAAATTGTTTTAAATAAAAGTATTACTTTTACTTCGAAATTCTAGCAAAGTTTAATAGCCTAACTTGGACTAAATCACAAATTATCCAACGCATTTAAACCTTAAATAAACGGATAAACAGAAAAAACCAACCAAACGCTAGAAACGTATCTACGATACTATATCAACTACGAACAAAACAACTGGGTCAAAAAGTTACCAATTATACAGCTAACTTACAATACTAACTATTACGAAAGTATCAAAATAACGCCAGCAACTGCCAATTTTGGATTTACATTTAAAGTCTACCGAAATTCATACAAAAATAAACCAGCTAACATTAAAGCAATTCTTACTTCAGAACAATTAAAATAGCTATACGTAAAAATGAAATCAAAGCTTAATTTCGTACGCAACCAAATAAGCAAATATTATAACCAAAAAAGGTTAAAAGGACCAATTTTTTCGGAAAGGAAAATGGTTTACCTAGTTACCAAAAATATCCAAACCAAAAGGCCAAACAAAAAACTCGATTTCAAATACATCGGCCCATATAAAATCGCTAAGAAAATCTCAAAAAATAACTATAAATTGGAGTTACCGCCGAAAGTTAAGCTTTATTCAATCTTTTATATTTCCCTATTAAAATCAATAACAAATACAATTAAAATTAATACAGGATAAAATCAGGATGAAAAAGTTATAAAAGATATACCAGTTTACGAAGCAGAAAAAATATTAAATATACGCAAAAAAAAGGGATTTACCCAGTACCTAGTTAAGTAAAAAGATTACCCAGATTCCGAAAATACCTAGGAACCCGCGAAGAACCTTACGAACGCCCAGCGCCTTTTGAAAAACTTTCACCAGCAACGCCGGAAGCGTTAAAAATAAGAGCACTCCAGTTTAGGTTACCAAACGGCCAATCAGTAGGCAGGGTGGACTGCGCTGACGTAACCTTAGCTTCCAATTATTGTTGCTTTCGTTCTAAACGATCAAATTCTTCCATCGCCTCCGTATCTTGGATACCCCGACGTAACATTTCAACCCCGCGCTGGCGAAGGACCTTGCGCAATTTTTGAAGACGATCGATCTTATTAGCGGCAAAACGGAAAGCCTTTCGCGCCTATTCTTTTTCCCGTTCCAGTCGCTTCTCCTTATTTAAAAGCCGTTAATATTTAAAAACTAAAGGACCAAATAAATTACAAAAACTACCATGCTTAACGCAGCGAAAGCATTTTCCCGAATTAGGATATACCTTGCAAACCTTCCGTTCAGATTTGCAACGAAAACAGGATACATTAAAAGATATAACAAAATTAAGAATATGGATTCGTTTTGACAGAATTAAAGCGTTATTACGCTTGCAAAATCTTTGTTTTTTAATATAACCTGACATAGCAGTTAAAAAACAGAAAATGATATATAAAAGGGGAAGTTACTTACCAAACAAACGCGACAAATAAATTAATCTTTAAAAGCAAAAATCCTGGAAAAAGGGAAATTATGTTATAACTAAAAGGACTTGGCATAAAAAAAGACGGTCGGAGGATATGGGAGATATCTCCGATATAGGTCCTAAGTTACGTGATTAGCTTAAAGGTCTCAAAGCGCTTAGCACTTTAAACCCCTTAAGCCAGTAAAGGCCGGCTTAAAGGGCTCAAAAGGCTTAAGGGTTTAAGCCGCTTAAGCACCTTAAGCCAAGATTAATATATATACACTTATTATTTCCTATAGTTTAATCTAGATAGCACCAGCTTGCAATTACAACTTGGTTACCCAGATCTATATTTGCTATTACCAAACGTAATTATCGCTTTATTGCTCAAATTCCCACGATACCACTGCCAACATAAACCGTACGACTAGGTTTAATAATTGGTTAAGCCCATAGCCGTCACAATTAAGTATATTCGGAAACGTTAAGGAATCCGGTTTATACGAGCTTTTGGAAAATAAACGTCAATTAAATTTATAATATAAAAGATATTTGCTTTGCGGTTTTAAAAGTTTACCATTTAATAATTTGTATTTGTTTATTTATTAACTTTCCCGGAATACTTTAATATAATAATAATAAAAGTTTATATACTATTTTGTAATTTCGTCCGGGTTTAGTAAAAACGGGAAATACATAACGTTATTATATATAAATACGTTTATTATAATCGTTTTATAAGTTATAAGGTCCTACACAGTTGAACGGGACACACGATTAAACGGGACACTTTTTAGCACTCCGCAGCAACAAATTCAAATAACTCAACAATAACATATCGCATTGATTAAAATCAATCGGATTCTTCTTCGCTAGACGTATCTACAACTTTTATACACGTACGCGCATTATGCCCAGGCTTGCCGCAAACGCCACACTTCCGTTCCTTGGTTTTAACCCTGTTGCGCCGACCCTCCCCCCCCTCCCAGCTGCTATTGGCTGTATTTTTTCACTACCCCCTTCTTTTTAGGCCAGAAAAACTTGTCCTTCTTATATTGTAAGTGTTCCTCCTTTTTGAAGACGTTTGTTTTTAGTCCTGCGACGTTTGCTTAAAACGTAGTTTGTTGCGCGCAATTAGGTAGCTTTTTTCCGAAGAAAAACATTTTCGTATAGAACTAACAAATAACTTTTGGTCAAAAAATGAACCGATTTAGCCATTTTAATTAACGATTACCTTATTAGTTTTTAATCTTCTTTTATAAATAACGCAATTACCGCGTTACTTCCTTAATATTCCTAAGGGTTTTCGCGGGCGGAAAACGAATGGAACTGGTAAAGGTTAGCGGGAAGACGGTCGGCGTAGGCATAATTAAAGGAACTTCCAATTCGGAAAGAACGTTATTGGAACGGAATAAAACAAAACCAGCTTTCGCGAATCCAGATTTGATGTTATCGAACGTTATGGCAGCTTAAAACGCGTCGTAAAAGCCGGCGGGGAAATCTTTTTTAGCAATATAGGTATAATAAGGTCGCATTAGGTTTTCGATATACCGCAAATAAACGCGTTTAAAAAAAATACATCAAAAAGTTGGAACCGATACGAAAAATACGCGGGCATACAAAGCGTAATAATGTTATTGTTAGCGCAGTATTCTTCGAATTTTATCGAATAATAGCTTTTATGGCCGTCGAGGATAAGAAAACGTTTCGAACTTTTCGTACGCGTTTGAATATATTTGTCAAAATGCTTGATCCATTCGAAATCCAATTTATTTGTTGTTTAACTATTATTACTTAATGCGATTTTTTAATTGGCTGCTGGCAATAGGTTATCGCCGTATTAGGACCTAAGATAATTTTTCCCGGCTATAATAATAAATAGCGGCACAGCTTAACCTTAGAAATTAACAGCCTGGATAACTGTAACCAATTTTTTATTCTCTTGTTGCGCTTATTTAAATTTTCCACGTTTTTCGGTACTGGTAACTACCATACCTGTTGCTATAAAAAACCTTATCAAAAATCCAGTCTCGTCGAAGTTGTAAATATCCTCTTTTGCGATGCCGTACTTTGCGATTATAGCCCGAATAAGCTCGAACTATTTGCGAAGCGTTTCTAAATTTTCGTATAAAACCCGCTAATAATCGATCTTTCGATTTAAACGCGTTTAAAGCTTTTTTTGCCGTCTAACAAAGCTCGACGCCCAGTTAATTCCAACGCGTTCTATAACGCGCTGGGCCAGCAGTATATTGGCCATATCTTTAACGTACTAAAGCCGGACAGGAAACGCTCGCGTATCTAAGTCAAGGATTCGGTCGATAATCGATTTTTCTTCGGTCGGCGTCAATTTCTACTTGGGAGGAATAACATCGGTTCGAAAGCGTTTATTATAATATCGGGCCTCTAAGGTAAAATGGGGGACTTCATAAATAGAACCAAGCTTTCTGTAACTAAGTTTCGTGTCTCTTTTTTTAGCTTGAATGGCTAGGTTCATTCTCGTTTCTTTTGTAACGCGCTCTATATTGTGGTTGTTGAGAAATGGGCAATTGAAGATATGTTGTTGGAATAGTTAAAAAAGTGTCCCGTTCAATCGTGCGTCCCGTTTAACCGTGTGGGACGTTATATATATAATCGAAATTTTTAATTATCTATTAAAATATTATTCCGATATTATCGCCTGTAAAATATACATTAAGATATATATAACGTTATTTATTTTATGCTTTTTTGTATTTAATAATAAACGCCGTTTTATTAAAGCTTTATAATATTGCAACTTTATCGAATACCACTTTAACGATATTAGTAACTATTATTTTGTTAATTATTAAAAGGTTTAAGGGAAAAATATATCTAATTTAGAATAAGGTATAAAAACTAGCGCCGTAGTTAATATAATTTGCGTCGAAAACTAACCTCAAAGCATTTTTATTTTTATGTACGCTATATCTTTTAAAAGATCGACATATAAATTTCGGATACAGTTGTCATATTCTACTTTATTAAACGGCGGTAATACTATTTCAGTAACTATATTATGTTAAATACTACATAAAAGTTATTCATATTTAAAAAATCTGGAAACGTTATAAGTTAACTGAAAGTACATTTAACTAATTAAAACTAGAATTAAAAAAATAAAATGTAATAAAAGAGGTCAAGTTTATATATTAAATAGGTTTTAAAACTATTGTTTAAAAAGATATATATAAGATTTTATATTGTATAAATAAAGCTTACGGGTAATTAATAAGTTAAGAAAAAAATCCGAAAATAATATATATAATCTGAATTAAAATATAACGTGCCACACAAGCGAACGGCTCACACAAGCGAGCGGCTCATTTCTCAGCACCTTGCAACAACATACTCAAATTACTTAACCACAACACTTCAAATCAATTCCAATTAACTGAATACTTCTTTACTAACTGTATCTACAGCTTCTTTCCAAGCATGCGCATCATATTAAGGCCTGTTGCGGACGCCGTGTTGCCATTCCTTTTCCCTAACCCGCCTGCGACCGACCGACCTCTAACGCGTTCCAGCTAATATTACCCCCAATTCGCAAGAATTAAAGCCGAGCGTCGAGAAAACGATTATTAACCGAATCCTTAGCCTATATACGCGGGCATTTCCTGATCGGCTTTAGTACGTTGAAGATATACGCTGCAGAATACGTTGGGAAACGCGTTGGTAGGCGTGTTATAGGGCGTGTTATGAAGCGCGTTAAGGGCGTTGCGGGGCGTCTTGCGAGGCGTTTCGCGGGATATATAGCAGGGCGAATCGGGCTTGATTTCGCAATAACGTGATACCTACGTAATTAAATGATTAAAACAAGCATTTCCTAAAAAAAGGATTACTTGCTATATAAGGTGAATAAGTTTTCTTAGCCAGCGGAAAGGTTGTGGCAAAGAATTGCTGCTAGCAGCTGCTAAAGTTGGCCGGTTGCGGTCGGCTTAAGAAGAAGAATGGCAACGTAACGTCCGCAATAAGCCTTAATGTAATGCGTGCACTCGTCGAGAAGCTGTAGATACAGTTAGTAAAGAAGCATTCAATTGATTGGAATCGATTTAAAGTGTTGTAGTTGAGCAATTTGAGTGTGTTGTTGCAAGGTGCTGAGAAATGAGCTGCTCGCTTGTGTGAGCCGTTCGCTTGTGTGGCACGTTATATAATTTTAAAATTATATAATTGTACATATATCAATGTTTAAATTTATATAAATTATTGAATATTAACTTAAAAACTAACGTTATTTTTTTTATAACTAACGAAATAACAATATATAAAAAAAGAACTAAAATCTTAACGTGCTACACAAGCAAGCTGTTAGTACGAATCAGGACCTGTTTTCCCTATCTGGGCAAGGACACCCTACGGATAAACTTCGGGTATAGGTGTCTTAGCATTTTAATATAATCTGGAAGATCTGATAAATTTGGACCAGATTACACAGATCTAGCAGATCTACGATACACCCATAAAAAACTAAAGGATATATAATAAATGGGTTTTTCCTGTAAATAGCACCTACTTAATTTCGCTCCTTAGCTATTAATTTAAGTTTTTAATTAAAGGTAACGTTTTGTGATTAAGGGAAAAGTTCGCAAATCATTTTAACGAATAGATTACTGAATTATTCTTCGCCTTATTGTTACCTGCAAATTAAGAACCTCTTTCGGAGATTAATTACGCTTCCAGATAGTTATGTAATAAGTTCGTTACATTTTAATAGTTTCTTAATTTATAACCGACGAATAATTTAACGCTTAGTTACGCATAAGCCTTTTTAAATCCAGTAAAAACGATATTACAAAACGGCGTTTAAAAAACGAACGATATACCCGATCGCCTTTATTAATAAGCGATTAATATCTGGATTAAAACATTTTACCCCTTATTAAAAAAAAATTTTTTTTAATCGACAACATGGCCCTTTTTATTATTCGGTCTTAAGGAAAACCTTTTTCTTCTTCACAATAATCCTTCCCGGCTTTTAAGAAAACCATTAAGGTTTAAGAAAACGAACCGAAAAAGGAAGAAAAGGAATTCGATAGCCCGAAAAGTAAAGAAAAAGAATTTACGATTAACGACAAGCTACGCATTTTGATAATTAAATTTTAAACGATAAAAAGGGAAAATGTTAAATTTGCTCGATAGTAAAAGTTTTCGATATTGCTTTTATTTGGCGCGAATTAATCCCGCGAAAATATTGTTTTACCTTTTACTTATTATAGAATGCTAAAGGTTAAGGGTTATAAGCTAACCTTTTTAAAACTTTACGACGGTACCATAAATATAGAAGGATTTTTAGTATAGATTAAACTTTACTTTAAGTTTTTCGAAAATTCCTTAAGAGAGGAGTATTAAAAGGTATTAGCCATTTTTTAGCTGCTTATAAGAAGGGTTTTTCAGTAGTTCCAGCTAATTATAGAAAATTACTTCGGAAATTACCTTTACGAATTATTCGACTTTATTAATTATATCTTTAATAATTACGAACATTTAGAAAAGCGAATGCAAACTTTGTTTAGAAACTTAAATAAATAGTAAGATGCCGTTAAAAAGCTGTACTTTTTCCAGCAGACAAAATTAACGGCTAAATATATTACGGAATTTAATTGTTTTCCAGTAACCTTTTATCTACCGGAAAACGCCTTGTTTTACTTTTATTACGATAGCTTAAAGTTACAGGTTAAAAACGAGATATATAGGGTACCTAAAATAAAACCTTTCTAGGATTATACTGATAAGACTATTATTGCCGACAAACGTACCTTTAACAGGTATTTGGAAAAGAAAGGATTTAACAGAAAAAAGGGACGATCGAAGCTTTAGCAGCAGGTTTTAAGGAAGTAAAAATAAGGATAAAATCCAAAAGGAAGCAAATACCATTTTAAGAAAGCCTAAAAAGGATAAGTTTAATATTGAATGCTTTAATTATAGCAAGAAAAGCTATTATAAGAACGAATATCGTTCCCTAGTTAAAAGGAACTCCAGGAAAAAAGGGATTTTTTAAAAGAAGGTCCGAACGGCCGAATAAAAAACAAATAATGAAAACGAAAAAGAAAAGAAAGTTAATTCCATTTTTTTCCAACAGGAATATATTATTGCGACGACCTACTGTAAACCAAGCGGCGATCCAGAGTATAAGCGTTGCCCGATTTGCCAGAATTAAACAGCCGAAGCTTACAAGTATTATTCCGGACAACCAGCTTCCAGGAAAGCTATAAAGCTAGGATGCGAATGTTATTTGGATATGTAGAAGTGCGAAATACATTACGAATATAGCTAGACGCGCCCCGACAACCATGGATAAAAGACCTTTAAATCCAGCGAACCCCCAGAACGGGCGGTATACCTTAAAACCGAAACCTTTAAATAGGACTTTGTTAATAGGTACGGACTTTTCTATTTTTCGGCCTGCAGCGATAACGATTATTTAATTTACCTTCGAACAAAAGAAGATAACGATTATTAGTCCGGTTGGGACGAAGAAACCCTTATAGAGCCCGATAACGACTGTAGATGTATCGAAATTCCCCGATAGCCCGAATACCTTCGATTTTATTATTTGTATCCCGATTCGGATCAAAGCCGAAGAGCTATTGCTTAAGGTTGCGTATGTTATACCCCTATGCTATGCTTAATGCATGAACTTCTGGATGTAGGAGCAAGCTTTACAGAAATTTCAACTTCGAATCGGAAGCCTTTTTAAACGTTAAAGGTAAAAATTACTAAAGTGAAATACTAGATTGGCCAACGAAAATAGTATACTTGCATGGACGATAAGTATACCAAATACGTAGTTAAAAAAGCCCGCGTATAAAAACGTTTTTTAATAAATAAAATTACGAAGTTAAAAAACGGCAAAGGCCTTTGAAATTAAGGTATCGAGGAATTATGCGAACTAAGACCTTATGTAAAGCAAGAAAAGAATTACGAAATCAAATCGAAATTTTTATTTAATACTAAAGCTAAACTTTTAAAATCATAATTAATTTTGAAGCAAAGAGTAACTTTATTTCGCCAGCAGTGGCCGAAAAATATCACATTTTTTAAAGGTACAAATTAAAATCCTATAAATTACGAACAAGCGATAAGAATTTTTCGTAATACAATAACGGACGAATCCTTAAAGAAATTAAAAGATTTTTAATATAGATCTAAAAGTACCAAAAACATTTTACCTTAGATATCGCCGATATATCAGGTTACGATATTATTCTGGGAATGCCATAATTTAATTCCAATAATCCATTAATTAATTGGAAAACTCGCCAGTTTTTTTAAAACTACGAATTAATTTCTATTAAAAAAGGGTCCAAAAAAGTCTACTACATAATCCGAAAGGCCAAGGTATTAAACTTTGCCAATATTATACCCCTAAAATATTAACGATTCGAACGACTTTTTAAGAATAAAAAAAACCATAAACTACTTTTATATAAATAATAAAATTATCGATTACTTATTAAAAAAAGATATTATTTTAAGCTTTATAAAATTTACTACATAAATTTAAAAACGGTAAAAGCTTTATAAAAAAGTGTTTAATTAAACCTAAAAAAAGATTATATTCAACTATCCGAATTCCCGGTAAGATGCTTTATACTTATGGTACCTAAAATTAAGAACGGTAAGCAGAAAATCGATTAACATAAAAATTTAGTTATCGACGCGTAGTCGACTATCGACAGTTAAACGATATTACCATTAAAAACGGATATTCCTTAACTTTAATAAATACCTTAAGGGAAAACGTAAGCGAAGCTAAATGGTTTACCGCGTTAAATCTTCGAAACGGTTACTACCGTATCAAAATAAGCAAAGGAAAAAAAAGGAAAACCGCTTTTCGAACGATATACGGGCATTACAAATACCGAATAATACTTTTAAAACTTACGAACGCCTTTATTAATTTCTAACACTTAATTATAATTATAGTTAGGAAATTTCTAAATAAGTATATCTTTGTTTACCTCGACGACATCCTTATTTATTCCGAAACGTTAAAAAAATATAAAAAATATATTTTCCAGGTTTTTAAAGCTTTAAATAAAGCAAACATCCGAATTAACGCCGCCAAAAATATATAACATACACAAAAATTATATTATCTAGGATTTACTTTTACCCCCGGTTAAATTTAAATTTAAGATTTTAAATTAAAAGCAGTTAAAAATTAGCTTATTTTTAATAAGGTAACCGTTATAGATATCCGATAGATTTTAAGATTTACGGGTTACGTACGTAACCTAATTAAGAGATATAAAGATATTATTAAACCATTAACGAAATTTACTATTAAAGAATATATTAAAAAAGAATTCGAATTTTTAAAAAAAGCTAAAAAAGCTTTTTAATTACTTAAAGACGAAATTACCAAAGTATTAATAATAAAATTGCGTAACGTCGACAAAAGGAAACATTTAAAAATAAACGCTCTAAATTATGTTTTAAACATAATTTTAAAGTAACAAAAGAAATTTAAAAAAAAAAAATATTTAATAACTTATTATTTTAAGGCCTTTCGAAACGCAAAATTCCGATATAAAATTTATAACAAAAAGCTGCTAGCGATTATTAACGCTTTTTAAAAATAAAAACTTTTCCTTAACGGAATTAAAAAGCTTTTCGATATTTATTCAAATCATAAAAACTTTACCCGGTTTATAACGACTTAAAAGCTAAATAAACGTTACGAAACTTGGATAATTTTCTTATTAAAATATAATTTCCAAATTTACTATATTAAAAAGAAAGAAAATATCTAAGCAAATATCTTAAATCGTAAAGAAAATTACGATTTTAAGGTTTCAAAACGCCGAATGCAAATGTTGTAATATATTAAAGACAGTACCTTACGGTTATATAAAATAATAAAGTAACTTACCTTAAAACTTTTAACGAAATTCCGAAATTTTTATAATAAAAAAAAGCAAATAAAAGTACAATAATTAAATGGGCAACTTGGAAACCAGTTATTATACTATGGCAAAATTTACATCCTTCGAAATTAACAAAAGTAATTCGTTAAAAAGTTCCACGAAAATTTATTATACGGATATCAAGATATTTTCAAAATTACCAAACGATTACAGGAAAAATACAATTTTCCAGGATTTCGACGAACTGTTAAATAGGTAGTTAAAAATTGTAATATTTGTAATAAGGCAAAAGCAATCCGATATAAGCCTTATAAACTTTTACAGCTTACAAATATTTTAAAAAAGGTTCAAAACATTATTACTTAAAATTTTATTACCGGTTTACCCTTATCAAAAGATCCCGTTACGGAAATTTAATACGATAAAATATGGGTAATCGTTAACAAATTCACCAAGTATAAATACTTTCTATTTTTTTTAAAAAACGTAACGGCAAAACAACTAGCTTACGCCTTTATCTAATATTATTTCGATAAACATAAAATATTAAAAAGAATTATCTTAAATAAAGATAAACTTTTTGTATTAAAATTTGGTATTAGCTTTTTTAAGCAAATAAGCGCCAAGCATAAATTTTCTACAACATATTACCTACAAATAAAAGGATAAATAAAACGTTTAAATTAAACGTTAAAGTAATACTTAAGAAATTACATTAATTACTAGCAGAATAACTAAATTAAACTTTTTTTATTAATTTAAGTAACCTATAATACCTTTATTAACGAAAATATAAGTATTTTTCCCTATATAGCAATATATAGTTACCAAGTAAAGATTTAACGGCCAAAACAGCTATTAAACGAAGCTCCAAAATTAACCGTAAAAGTTCCTCGAATAAAAACGGTAACACCTAAAATCCAAACAGTCCAAATCCGCCTACAAAATAAATTACGATTTTTTTAATAAAGAATAACCCAGTATTATAATAAGAAAAGAATTAAAGGATTAATTTTATCGAAAGAAAACAAAATTTATTTGTTACGCCAAAAACAAAACGTAACTTCGAACATTTCCCAAATTAAAACAAAAAAACCTAATAATAAACTTAATTTCAAAAAGCTTAGTTTATTTAAAATCGATAAAGTTATTTCCAAAACTAACTACCGACTGTTATTACTTAAAACGATAAAAATATAGCTTATTTTTTATATTTCTTTACTTAAATTAGCATTTAAAAACGCCCTGCTAGAAATTAATTTGGAAATCGAAAAAGATAACAATAAATACGAAATTAAACGAATACTAGATTCCAAGGTAATTAAAAACAAGGTCCAATATTTAATTAAATAAAAGGATTACTTATACAAAAAAAAGATTTAAAAACCTTTTAAGCATTTAACGAACGCGAAAAACCTAATTAAAACGTTTTACCGCCAAAATCTTAACCGACCGTCTTTAGCGCGGCCAAGATCGTAAGAGATAACGGCTTAATACTTAAATCTAGCCCTTCGGCGTCCTAATCGAAAAAAAGCGATACTTCCGTTATAGTATTAATTTCGGAAGTAAGCCGAACTTATTTTGTTTTCATACGGCGTTACCTTTTTTTCGCTTTTTCTTTTCTTTTTAATTAATCCAATTCCAAACCTTTTTTTAATATTTTTAAAGCCCTTTTCTTAAAAAGTTTTCTTAAAAACGTAAACGCTTTAATTTCCTAATAAATTTCCTCGTTTTACTTTCCGTCGCTTCCTGGTAAGCTAAAAATTTATCTTTAAGTTTTCGCTGTTTTTTTTTAAGTGAAATTATACTTTATTTACTTTTTTAACGAATTTATAATCAAAACGTTCTAAGAAAAACGCTGGCGACGAATACAACAGCTGCAACTTAAAAATTCGACTGCAAAAAAATAACCGGTTTCCTCGTATTAAAGCTTTTAATTAAATCGGTACGGTTATTCCTGGAATTTTGCTAGCCCAAACAAAGGTTTCTTTTTTATTTCTACGCGCAATCTGATATATTAAAAAATTAATTAAAAAAGTTTAAAAAGTTAAATTCCGGAAAATTTCCTATCGTTTTATCTTTAGAACAAAAATCTTGGGAAAAGGGAATAATATTACGAATCAAAACCTGTTTTCCTTATTTAAGTAAAGATACCTTACGGATAAACTTCGAATATAAATATTTTGGCATTTTAATATAATCTGAAGAATTTAATAAATCTGGACCAGATTATATAAATCCAGCAGATCTACGATATACCTATAAAAAACTAAAGGATATATAATAAATAGGTTTTTTCTATAAATAGTACTTACTTAGTTTCGCTCGTTAGTTATTAATCTAAGTCTTTAATTAAAGGCAACGTTCTACGATTAAGAGAAAAGTCCGCAAATTTCTTTAACGAATAGATTACTAAATCATTCTTCGCCCTATTGTTACCTGCAAATCAAGAACTCCTTTCGGATACTGATCACGTTTCCAGGTGGTTATGTGACAGGTTCGTTACAGCTGTACACACAAGCGAGCTGTACACTTTTTGGCGCAATTAACAACACATTCAATTCACTTAACCACAACGCATCAAATCAACTTAAATCAATCGAATGTTTCTTTGCTAACTGTGTTTACAGCTTCTGGACAAGTGCACGTATTATATCAAGGCCTGTTGCGGACGTTAGGTTGCCATTTCTTCTTCTTAAGCCGACCGCAACCGACCAACTTCAACGGCTATTAACAGCAATTCTTTGCCACAAGCTTTCTGTTGACTAAAAGAACTTATTTATCTAATACAGCAAGTATTCATCTTTCTGGGAAACGTTTGTTTTAATCGTATAATTGCGTAGGTCTCGAGTTGTTGCAAAATCAAGTCCGACACGTCCTGCCATACGTCCCGCGAGATGCCCCGCGAAACGCTCCGCACGGACCTCCTATATGCCCACAACGCGCTCCCAATGCGCTTACAACGCATCCTATAACACATTCTCCGACGTATATCTTCATCGTATTAAAGCCGGACAAGAAATGCTCGCGTATTTGGGTTAAAGATTCGATCGAGAATAGTTATCTAGTCGGTCGGCTTCGGTTCTTGCATAATAGGGGTAATATTAGCTTGGACGCGTTAGGGGCTGGTCGGTCGCGGGCGGGTTGGAAAGAAGGATTGACAATATGGCGTCCGCAACAAGCCTTGATATAATATGTACGCTTGGAAAGAAGCTGGAGATACAGCTAGCAAAGAAGTATTCGATTGATTTGGCTTGATTTGATGTGTTGTGGTTGAGGAAATTGAGTGTGTTGTTGATCGTGCCAAAAAAGTGTACAGCTCGCTTGTGTGTACAGCTCGCTTGTGTGGTACGTTATATAAATTATATAAAATTCTTTTAAATAAATACATATTAAATAAATTCGCTATAATCGATATTACTTACTTTAACATAATTTACTATTACTTCATATTTCGTCCATATTTTACTTTATTATGACGCGTAAAATTAACTTACTAATATAATAATTGTTAACCCGTTACCTTTTAATCAAATATTTAAAATCGTTATTTTAATACATATCTCTATACATTCCATAATATCGCAAAATATAACCAAGTTTAACGATACCTTAGGATTTTTATTTAGGAATTCTGCTGATAATACATTTAATATATAACTGGAAAGCTTTAGATCTCGGGTTAAGCGTATTAAATTCGTTAATAATACCGCCGATAAATAACCTCAAAAACGGATAATAAAATCTTAAAGCAAAAAACAGCTAGAACCATTATTAAAACTACCAGTAACATGGCATAACTTAAAATTTTGTCCTAATTAAAACAATCTTATATTAACTAAATAACAGTTAATTATCCCAAAATATAAAACGTTCTTTGCGAAAAGTTTATATTATACGTAACCGATTCCAAATACTAGGTTTACGCTATAAGCCTATATTAATATCAAAAAACTGGAAAATTATAAGTACCTTACGTTTTAATGCTAAATCGAACGTATATTAATTAGAAAAATCCTACGTTTAATAATAATGTTTAAATCCGGTAATATCGTTAAAGGTCTATATTATAAATAAAACTTTGTATTAACGAAAAATGCGGCATTTATATAAACATTAAATACTAATAATACCGTTCGAGATAATTTTAATAATAACGTTCAATAAAATAAAATTTACGTTGTAACGGATTATGCCGGCCTTATAAGTTATTAAATTACCAAATTAATTACCGACCTTAAACTAATTACAGCTTTTATAATTTAACGAAAAAGATATATAAACCGAATACCTTATAAACTATAAGAAAAAAGGTTTATAAATTATAAACCGAGTCGACTAGTAAAAAAGAACATATTATATAACCGTTTTATAAATATTATAATTTATAGGATTATACGGGCGATAAATATGCAAACTGCGTATAAGAACGCGGCGAAAGATGTTTATACGCGGTTGTTAAATATTCGATATTGTTATACGGTCCGAATAAAAATTTCAAGGGAAACTTAAATCCGGATACCGCACTTAAAACGAAAATACTTTTGGATCCCGATAATATAAAAAAGGTTATTAATGCACAAATTATAATAATACGCAAAAAAAAAGGTAAAATTAAACAAAAGAAAATCTTGAAAAATACGCAAAAACGTTAACTAATAAGTTATATTTACGCGAAATACATAAGTTAATACAAAATTATACGATATATTTAACTATAAACAATACGATATTATTAATACGTCGGTTTATTTTAATACGAAAAATTTATATAATATTAATACTAATAAAACGTATAAAGATAACGTATCTAATTAAAACGCCGCAATATTTTGATTTATATTAATATTAAAATTATAATAAAATCCTTATATCGGTTACAAAAAAATTACAGAAATAATTAAAAGGTAAAATTCATATCATTACCTTATTTTCGTCCGACGAATCTTTGTTTTACTTATCTAATAACGATAAAAAAAGGACGAACCGTCCTAATTAAAACTATCTACCGAATTATCCATAATCTATACCATAAAATCATAACCTTTTTCTGTGTATAAAATACCATAATCGTCCGAAGCTAAATTATCCCTAACGAACTTATTACCCAAAACATTTTAAGCAATTACGTTAAAACTATTTATAAATTAATCCTTATTCTTTGTTATATCTAACTAATTAAGTTTACCTTCGTCGTTAATAATAAATACGGTATTATTAAAATCGATAAACCTAACTTCCATAACTTTACGGCCTGCAGTTTAAATATTTTCGGATTTTTAATTAACCTCTTAAATCCGAAATAAATATCCCTTAACAAACCAAAAATTACAAAACAAAAGTAAACGCATTCGAAAATTTCGTTACGAAAATTTCGAATAACGTAATACTTATCTTACGAAAAAGCATAACGGGCATAAAATTCGTACTATAAGGAAATACGATACCTAACCAAAAACGAATTTCGGAAAAAAACAAAGTTAACATTATATATACTATTTTTCGACCGGCAAAGTTCGCCAGCAAGCTAAAAGTTATAATATTCGCCCTTTCGATTAAATACTTTCCATATTTTCTTCTTAAATTTTGTAAAAGTTAAACTCGACGTTAAAATCGAATTAATAAATACTGTATTTAATATTATAAAATATAATATCTAAGTAAAATAAAATATGTCTTTACCGTAATTACTTTAACCGGCTCCATAAAAAAGAATTAATAATATCGGTATTAACCGTCTAATATAATTAACGTCGCCATATGGTATAATATAAAAAAGGCTGAAATAAACCTAAACTTTTTAAAGAAATCGGCAATAATTTAAAATTCTTTGTCGACAGGAACGGCATCATTTAACGGTCGGTTATTATCCATAATTAAGTTAAAAAAGTTATCGCTTTACGGAATATTATCCGCATTAAAAATATAACCGGCCTTATCACCAGCCGACAGAAAAGCTACGTTTAATACGCCTTAATTAAAGTCTCGTAATTTAAAAAGCAATATATATATACTATATTCCAAGGTTAAAAATTAAAAGATTTACAAATTATTAATTAAGTTACTTATATTACCAAATAACGTATTATCAGAAAAAAACGACAAAAAACCTTCGTTAAATAAACCTCTATCTATTAACGCGTCATAATCAAAACCTTACAATACTTCTCCTATCCATTTAACGCGACCAAAATACTTAAAAACTATATCATACGTAACAATTTCGAACTCAATAACGGTTAACCGGAAGCATATATATTCTATTAATTCGGTAAACTGGTATTTCGAAAAAAAACCTTCAATTAAAATATTTCTAATAATTCCGTATACGTTAAACGCTTCTTTTATTAATAATTCGTATCAAACGCTTAACCTTTATAAAAATAACGTAAATATGCAAACATTATACATATAAAAAATAAAAAGCTCGAATAAATAAAACTTCAGTAATTTTTAATATAACTATATTATTTTATTAAAAAATAAATAATCCGCTTTTAAAGTTACTTACATTATATACGCCTCGCTAATTTTATTAGGCCAATAAGTACGTACAAATATACGTAAAAAGTTTATCTATATATGAAATAAAATAAAAATAGAAAAGAACCACCGTTTTCTATTATATAAATCAACTGCTTCGGCTTAACTGGCTTGCATTTTCCGAATATAATTAATTATCTTCTAATCTCTATAAATAAAATAAAAACGTTTCGAAAACTAAAAGATTTTTTTTTAAAAACTATATACCTTTTAAAAAATCTTTTAATAAACGTTATAAGTACCGTCGATCGTGCCTTTCTCTTTAGCAACTGCACTTAACGAAATCGAACGGCGCTTAATATACGGTATACGTTTTAATTTAAGAAAACATGAAAACTTTTACTTATTTCGCTTATATAACGTATTAATAAAAACAAAGAATAAATTTCGGATAATATTAATTACGAACTAACAGAAAATATCAAATAATACCAGATATTATTATAACGTTTCGTAAAACCATTATATTTTGTAATGCTAATTAGAACGGAACATAAATTGCTTTAACCTTTTTTTAAGGACACAGTTATAACGACGGGTAAAAACGGTAATAAAGTTACGTATAACGGAACCGTCTCGAAACGTTATATTACGAATATAGTCCTAAATATTAAAGTTATCGTATTAAAATACGATATTATCCTGTTATACTTAAACGTAAAGAATAACTTATTTTAGTTAAAACCTTATTATTATAAAAAAAAGTAACGCGATTACCTTAATTACTTTTAATAACCGGGTTATATCTTTATTTAATGTATAATAACTTTTGTAAATATTTAACCGTTTTAATATATCGATTTTATCCTGCGATATATCTGTTAATACAAAAACTTGCTTAATAAATAGAGCAAATAACTACCGTTAATCTTAGAAATAACCTTAATTATAATAGTTAGAATTATGAAAAAAGGATACGTAGGAACGTCCGGTTCGTTTCGTATTATACGACTGCCATTTTTTCCTTAGGTATATAATTACCTGGTTTAAAAGCTTGAACCAATTAGGAGCTAACGTTTTTATCGATTGTTTATCTTCGTCTAAGATAATATGGATTATTTCAACTTCGAACGATAAATCTTCCGGCATGCGGCGGAATCCAGGCCCTTATATAAAAGCTATAAGCTTCTCGTATAGCGTATTATGGTATTTGCTTATAATAAGGTCCTGATTAATAGAAGTAATAAACTTCTGCCAACCTTCGTACGTTAATAACTTATTGCGTATTCGTTTTTCTTTTAATACGTTAATTAACCGATTAATCCGGGCGATCGAACTGAAAGCTTTGCTTGAATTTTCGTAAAGAACCTAACTACGAATAAAGCTTTTAAACGTTATATTAGATTTATTATTTTGATGCCAGAAATTTAATGTACGCGTGCGTATATTTTGTTCAAAGAGCGTGGCGCGATAGAATTAGGAGACTTCGGTTTTATCGTGTTCAAAAAGCGGTGATAAAGACGCGATAGGTTCGGGCTGCAGCTGTTGTACGCGTTAGGGTTTAGGAGTGGCAAACGGGTCCTGATTAGGACCAAAGTAGTATTGATGATAAGCCATGATCGTAGTAACCGTATAAATATATATATAGCTATAGAAGACGTTTTGTTATTGAGTTATTACGGATTTTCGTTTATTTGAAAAAGCAAATACTGCAAAACCCTCTTTCGTACAACTACAACGTAGGCCTCGCTAGCTCGTTACGGGTATTTGGGATTTGATTGGTTAATTTTTAGCGTTGTAAAGCAGTACTTCAATGACTTTGAAGAAAATGGAGAACGAGCTAGCGGGGCCTGAGCTAGCTGAGATAAAATACCCCCTTCTTTTTAGGCTAGAAAAGGTTGTCCCTTTTATATAGTAAGTATTCTTATTTTTTAAAAACCGTTTGTTTTTAATCCTACGACGTTTACTTAATACATAATTCGTTTCGCGTAATTAGATAACTTCTTTTCGAAGAAAAACATTTTTTATAAAGGTAATAAGTTACTTTTAAACTAAAAATTAACCGATTTAACTATTTTTGTTAACGAGCGACTTTAATATTTTCTAAATTTTCTTTACAAATAACGTTCTTACTTCGTTACTTCCTTAATATTCCTAAGGGTTTTCGCGGGCGGGGAACGAATAGAACTGGCAGAGGTTAATAAGGAACCGGTCGGCGTAGGCACAATTAGAAAAACTTCTAATTCGAAAAAAACGTTATTAGGATTAATAAAACACAACCAGCTTTCGCGAATCTAAATTTGATGTTATCGGACATCATAGTAACTTGAAACGCGTTGTAAAAGCCGGAAAAAAAACGTTTTTAGTAATATAGATATAATAAAGTCGCATTAAGTTTTCGATATACCGCGAATAAACGCGTTTCAAAATAAGAAAATAAGATATGTCAAAAACTAAAGCCGATACGAAAAATGTGCGGGCATATAAAGCGTAATAATGTTGTTATTAGCGTAATATTTTTCGAATTCTATCGAATAATAGCTTTCGTAGCCGCCGAAAATAAGAAAACGTTTCGAACTTTTCGTACGCGTTCGAATATAT
Organism: Monosporascus sp. mg162; assembly: GCA_004155945.1. Classification (NCBI taxonomy): domain Eukaryota; kingdom Fungi; phylum Ascomycota; class Sordariomycetes; order Xylariales; genus Monosporascus; species Monosporascus sp. mg162. Next base: position 98,340 of record QJNY01000163.1, read on the forward strand.
TTGTCAAAATATTAAATCTATTCGAAACCCAATTTATTTGTTATCTAGCTATTATAATTTAATACGATTTTTTAATCGGCTGCTAGCAATAGATTATTGCAGTACTATAATCCAAGATAAACTTTTCCCTACTATAATAACAAATAACGGCATAACCCAACCTTAGAAATTAATAGCCTAGATAACTATAACGTATTTTTTATTTTCTTGTTGCGCTTATTTAGGTTTTCCATATATTTCGGCACTAGTAATTACCATGCCCGTTATTATAAGAAGCTCTATCGAGAATTTAGTTTCGTCGAAGTTGTAAATATCTTTTCCTGCAATACCGTATTTCGCAATTATAATTCGAATAAGCTTAAACTACTTGCGAAATATTTTTAAATTTTCGCATAAAACCCGTTAATAATCGATTTTCCGATTTAAACGCGTCTGGAATTCCTTTCGCCGTCTAACAAAGTTCGACGCCCAGTTAACTCCAACACGTTCCGCAATGCGCTGGGCTAACAGTATATTAACCATATCTTCAACGTATTGAAGCCGGACAGGAAACGCTCGCGTATCTATGTCAAGGATTCGGTCGCCAATCGATTTTTCATCGGTCGGCGTCAATTTTCGCGAATTGGGAGCAATATCGATTCGGGCGCATCTACCGCTAAAACGGTGTCCTAAAGTCGAATGTAAAACTTTATAAATAGAACTAAGCTTTCTGTAACTAAGTTTCGGGTCTCCTTTTTTAGCCTGAATAGCTAGGTTCATTCTCGCTTCTTTTGTACGGCGTTCCATATTGTTGGTGTTAAGAAATAAACGACTGAAAATAGGTAGTTGGAAGGGCAAAAAATGTGTCTCGCTCGCTTGTGTGTCTTGCTCGCTTATGTGGCACGTTATGCCGAAAAATATAACGACTATGACGGAACTATTGGCGAAACTGGAAGAGGAAAACAGTAACCGGCTTGACAACTTCGAAGTTCAGATTTTGGAACGATATATGCTGGAGAACTACGAGCGATAGTTTACCTGGCTGCTCCGGATTACGATGACCGTCCAGAATTTCGACAAGAATCGACGTGGATAAAAGCTGCGGGACAAGGCAGTCTGCGAGAGGGATAGGTTTAGTGAAGCCTAGGAATTAAGGTAGTAATCTATCATTTATTCAAATTTGTCTACACGGTTACGTTTCCTCTAGAGAGAATATTAGTACGTATAAGAAAACTCTTTTCCTAGTGGAATGATTATGTATAAGGTATAAAAGGTACGCGAAATAAGAACGAAAGGATAAAGGTTAAGCCTAAATTTAATTGTTATATTTAAGCCCTTAGCCCGTTTCCCTGCTCCAGTCTTTTTAAATAATAATGTCGGATATACCTTATTTTATATAACTATTCGAAATAAGCGTTATTATTAAAATTAGAGATCCGTTCTAGTTGTAAAGTAAAGAATTAGACCTTTAGCTTTAGGGTTTTGTCGTTAGCAGTATAATCGTAAAGCCGGTTAAAATTTGAATTCCCTTAATTCTTTTAAGATCCTCGGTTTTTCTTTTTTTCTTTTTTTTTTTTTTTTTTTTTTCGTTACGGCCTTTTCGGTTAAAAGTAAAAAAAGGATTTTATTCAAGTCCTGTATTAGTTTTGTTATTAGGATAATTTCGTTTGGTATCCGGGTTTTTGTCAGATAATCAGACCAATTGTTAGCTCAGACCATTGAGCCACGAACTCCTTGTCGGGTCGTATCAGCGACTTGTTGTGCACACGCTCTTATCAGGATTTATAGGGTTCTGTCTAGCCTGTCTTAGCTGTAGAGGGCTGTGTTCTCACAGTTTTTATCGTTATTTTCTCGCTGGCGCGTTCTATTAGTTATAAAATTACGATTCTCTTTTTTAACGTTTGTTAAAAAGTCTCGTCGCCGAGCCGCTAAGTCCATTATGTTATTTCGTTTTTAAGGTAAGTGATTTACATATTTTACGATATCTTATTTAAAAGCTGGAAATAACTTGGTATAATAAATTTTCACCTGGTTCTTTTTTAACCTTTAAGTAATTTGTTAGTTTTTCAACGATATAAAATAATAATCAAATATTCGGAAATCCTGGCTCCGTTGTTAGCGGGATTTTTGTAGGTCGTCTATTAGCTTAGTTTTTAAGTCTTCTAATAATCGAATATATAACTTCGTTCAGACTTTGAACGTTTCTTGATTATACGTTAAACTTATATATTTTTTAATAGTTCCGCACTTGATTCGTGTATTAAAAAGTCCCTTGTAATTCTATTTCATTTTGTTTTGTACACACAAAATTTTAACTTCTCTTTTTCGGAATTTGTATAACAAATATTCGAAAATTACCTTACATTTTTCGATCTAGGATTTTTATTTAACGTAATAAAACCGAAAGGACAACTTGTTATATTTGAAGTAACATATTTTTTATGTCCATATTTAATTCTAACATCTAATTGTTTAACGTTTGTCCGTAATTCGAAGTAAATATATTCCCGTTATTCTTTAAGCTAAATAGATTACCAGAGTTATAAGATAAGGGGTTATCTTTTTAACGAGTAAGTCGTCGATTCTTCTTCAAAGTTCTTAATAAACGGGTAATTTCTTTTATTAACGCGGTTAGTTTAAAGCGCTTACGTCGGTATTGCTTTATTTTTTTTTAATAACGTTCTTTTTACTTTTGCGTCCGATTATTTAATTTCGTAAGGTTTTGGTTATTAAAAGATATATATTAAGTTCGACTAATTCCTAAGTAAGGGTTTATAAGTATATCGTTCGAACTTCGTTAATATTCCCGGTTGCTTTTACCAGGGTTTGTGTAATAGCTTTCCGAAAAGCCTTAGATAAAATATTCGGCTATTGTGGTGCTGGAAGGTATGATTATAAAGGTATCAAGTGGTATAATTGCTATGTTCAGGGTTACAGGTGACTTCGGGATAGAAGAGTTTGAATTGTCACGGTAGGGCTTAAGTTAGGTGTAACCAGTCTATTCCTATGGGTAGGGTCAGGACGGAACAGACTTTTATCCCTTTATAAGGATAGATAGGGGCCTAGGGCATTTATATAGAATAAAGATAATGATGGTAGTGAAAGGTTAAGGTAGGAAGGGTAGGTTACGTAAGATGTGCCAGCCCTAGGCCTGCTGTAACATTAAGCGTTTTTAAGAATCCAGTTTTTTATTACCACGCCGATTTATTTTTAAATTAATATATTTAGCGTCGATCTTGGGACCTTTCCGTAATTTTTTTCCAATGTGTTTTTCAAAGCGTTTAAAATTTATTTTATATTATTTTTAACTTTACGACCTTTAGCTTTTTAAGAGCTTGGAAGAGAAGGCTACGTTAATCGGGATTATTATGAGAGTTTTACTAGACGGTTAAAGCTTTCGTATATTACTGTTTTTACTAACCGTTAGCTTTTTCAGTATATTTTTCGAATGTAAGAAGCTTCTGAAAGCCCGTAGAACGATTAATATCCGGTTCATTTAAGTTAATAAGGTACTAAACGCCGCGTAAAAAAAGTTAAAACGTAAAAAAAGGAACTAATTAAATTAACTAAAGCGATTTTTAAGGATTACATTTTTAGAAATACGATTATCCGATATATTAAAGGGTAATAGGGTATTAAATTAGTAAATAAAAAGTTACGATCAACTTAACCGTAACTATCTTGCGCAGCTAGAGTACCGGGCTTATAACTGTTACAGTTATGCTGATCGCGAGGAAAGGTTGCATAGAGTGTAAGAAGCGTAAATTGTTATGGATGATCTGGGCTCTAGAGAGTAGTGACTAAAGAGCTCTATATATACTCGTGGGAGCCCCGGAAACAACGTCGTTGCGAGGTGTCTACAGTTCCCAGGGGCTTGATAACTAAGTTAGCAACCCCTATTCTGCGACAACTCGATATCGGCGTTTTTGTTAAGCAGTAACTTAACGATAGCCTTGTGCCCGTATCTGGCAGCCAACGATAGCGATGTCCGGCCAATCTTGTCCACCGATTCGGTATCAGCGCCCTTATCGAGCAGCAGCTTAACGACGGCTTCGTGCCCGTTCATGGCGGCGTTCGACAGCGGCGTACGATCATTGTATTTTTTCCGCGACTCGGTATTAGCGTCCTTGTCAAGCAGTAACTTAACGATGGCCTCGTGCCCGTAACTGGCAGCCCACGATAGCGATGTCCGGCCAATCTTGTCCACCGATTCGGTATCAGCGCCCTTATCGAGCAACAGTTTAACGACGTCCTCGCGCCCGTTCTTGGTAGCCCATAATAACGGTGTCTGAACACGGTAATCGCTTTTCGACCTGACGTCGGCGCCCTTATTAAGCAGCAGTATAATAACAGCCTCGCGGCTGTTCTCGGCGGCCCACGATAGCGGCGTCCAACCATCATTATCCTTTGACTCGATATTAGCGCCGCTGTCAAGCAACAGCTTGATAACGGCCTCGAGTCCGTTTTCGACGGCCCACAATAGCGGTGTCCGGCCATTATTATCCTTTGACTCGATATTAGCGCCGTTGTCGAGCAACAGCTTGATAACGGCCTTGCGGCCGCTTTCGACGGCCCACGATAGCGGTGTCCGGCCATTATTATCCTTTGACTCGGTAACGGCGCCCTTATTAAGCAGCAGCTTAACAACGGCCTCGTGACCGTTTCCGGCAGCCCATAATAGCGGCGTCTGACCATAGCCGTCATCTTTCGACTCGGGGTCGGCGCCTTTATCGAGCAGCAGCTTGACGACGACCTCCCGCCCGTTCTCGGCGGCCCATAATAGCGGCGTCCGACCAAAGATATTTTTCGACTCGGTGTCGGCGCCCCTGTCGAGCAGCAGCTTGACGACGGCCTCGCGCCCGTTTTCGATGGCCCATAACAGCGGCGTCCGAACATAGTGGTCGTCCTTCGACTCGGTGTCGGCGCCCTTGTCGAGCAGCAGCTTGACGACGGCCTCGCGCCCGTTCTCGGCGGCCCATGAAAGTGGCGTCCGACAGTAACTATCTTCCGAATCCGGTTCATGCCCGCCTAAGAGTAAGCGGTTCACTGCCTTGTCAACCCCGAAGTATGCCGCCAAATGCAGCCCTGTAATTTGCCCTGGGCAATCCTGGCTGTACCCTGAATACGCTGAGTACCGCTTGACTACCAGTGCTTGACTCGATGCTTCCACCTTTGCCTTGCACTCTAGAAAGTTTATGACTTCCTGGCATAAAGTCAAAGGCTCGCGAGCATGATGTCCCCAGTTGTGAGTAGCATAGTCGTAGAGCGGATATAACCGCAGCCGTTCCTCGAACTCCATATCCGTTTTACAGAACCCTTTCTCAAATATATTAAATGAAAGGTAGGTGACACAGATTGCTGTAATATCGGCCTGCACATTTGGGAACCACTGTCCCTGTGTTTTGATGAAATATTCCTGTGTTGTATAGTGGACCAAACGGATAATGCCGCTTTCTTCGTCGACGGTAACTAATCCAGCGCAGACTGAGACCATGTATTCGATTGTAGAAAGGTTACCTTCGCCAAGTTCTGGTTTGCCGATTTCGACGGCAAGGGCATGTTGAAGTTCCGTTGTCGTCAATGGCCGCTTTGCGCATGTGATCCATGACAGGACCTGCTTCGCGACCTCTGGCCGGTCGGATACCTGTCTTTCGATTCGTTCCATTGCGATTTCGTATGCACAATTGTACGCTTCGGAACCGGTTGGCAGCTTTGCCAAAGCATCTTGAACAGCCTTAGGTGATTTCTTCCCGATCAAGGAATTAAGATGAAGCTGTGCGAGCAAGAACCTTGAGGAAAGTTAGCCCGTGTCGTTTGGTTTATAAGAAGCAACATACATCCCATCAACTGCTTTGAGAATTTCGGTCTTAATTTCCTCATGCAGTTTCTTTTGCAGTTCTTCTTGCAGCTCCGGCGAGGATCCAACAAATTCCGGCATCGTCAACTTACGACCGTCCAGATATCTCCGTACGTCGTCGCCAGTGGCACGGATCTCCACTGACATGCTTCCCTTGAACATTACTGCAATCTCCGGGACGTCCCTTGAAGTCGCAAAGAGATTTGTTTCGGTTGTAGCCTGAAGGGAGAATACCGCTGGCAAGAAGCTTGTAAGACATCCATGACGGTCTTGGCATTCATCAAGCGCGTCTACGATGATGAAGACTCTGGAGTATAGACCAGCGACGGACTGGAGAGCCTTTAAGATTCCGTCGAAGGATGGTCGTGTCCCTTCGTACTTGTGCTCGTCGTAGAGAGATCTTACTTTGTCTGGCAGAGATGACCGGCCTTGACTCAGCTGCTTGAGCAGACTCGCGAGCAGCTCTTCGGGCTTCTGTTCGCCTTGCCGTTGGAAGGTGCAATAGATGTATGCGATACCAATGCTCTCGTCATTCCCGAGGCGAGTAGTGAGATCTTCGACCACGATCGAAGCGAGTATTGTCTTTCCGGCTCCAGGGATGCCTGGGCAGAACAACGTCTGCCTTTCGGTCTTTAGCCACGTCTGGAAATCTGCTGAGTCTAGAAGCCACTGGCCAGTGCCTAGTTGTCGTCGATTGATGTAGTCACTTTGTTGGGGACCGTAGTTAACTGGGGTGAGCCAGTTAAGGATGGTTTGATGCTCTTGATCATGTTGTCGAGAGTCAATCTTGTTGACAACATTCAATACTTTCTCAAGTCGATGTCCAATTTCTGACAGAACCACAGCTTGTTAGTAATACGAAGATTTGAAAGCGCTCCCATATGAGTCCTCTACTGAGCATCAGAACGAAAACTCATTAGCGGCACTCATACGCCGAGACAGAAAGACGAAGCAAAATCCAAAGGTAGATGGTCCCATACTTTTGATTACAGGCATTTGTTCCACTTCGTGCGCCGGCACCACAGAGAGAAGCTCCTTCGCGAATGCGGCGGCTGTGGTCGCTGCATGCTCCTGCCAGGCTTTGTTCTTGTGCGAGTCAGCGTAGTCGCAGATGCCTCGGATGACGATACACGGGAAGTTATTCATCAGTCCCGCCGCTTCCATTTCCACGCAAAGAACATCACCACCAAGGTCATTGTTAAGCTTATCTCGGAAGGTAGAGTCCTTGACGACCTGGTTACCTGAGGCAATCAGACCGTAATGGACACGCATATCTCTGGGCTTCCTCTTTACCAGCTTGGCCTTGTTGCAAAGTTGGCAACTTTCTTCCGTCTCGACTTCGTCGTCCTCATCCGAGATTGCGCCGTAATTCCTGCTTTCGTTAATATGGGAGTAATCCGGCTTGCATAATATATCTTCAAGCGAATCGGACTTCAGATATTTCGGTATCAACCTTGGCCATTTCTCTTTCAGCTCCTTTAGATACTCCGGTATCTTAGACCCAGTTAACTCATGCTTCGTTTCCAGTTTCGTTAAAGCTGTAAGCAGCAAGTTAGGCGGATTATTTAGCGACCCAGTCCGTTCAAAGCCGCCTTCTTTCGCCTTGCCGAAATCCCATTGGACCACGCCAGAAAACTGGCCCACGGGTATACTAACCACCACGTCGCCGAGCCTGACCTTAGGCGGAATACCACCCCCGATACCAACCATCAGGCCGAACTTGATGGACGGAAAAGTAGAAACCATCCAGGTCGTAATGGTCGCGGCTGAATTAGTTCCGATCTTGCCTTTAGGTAAGCAAGCTATGACGATGTTATGTTTGCCAATAGACCCGAAAGTATAGGCGTTAGGGTCATTCGGCGGCTTTTGGAGATCGGCATGCACCTGATCTAACATGGCTATCGCCGCGGTCTGCTCCTTTGGTAACGCGCAAACCCATCCTACAGTGTAGTCGTTATGCGTTAATTCTGTAAAGTTGCGATCCGCCTTCCTCCTTTTCGCTTCACCACACACAGGCTCTTTGTCCTTCCCAACCTCTATTCTTCTTTTCGACATCTTTGGAACTTTTAATGCAGATGAACTGGAGGGTTTAGGTTGAAAAACAAGACAGTTCGACCAGTCGGTTTTGATATTCGACCGATCGCTTTTGCCGGAAAGGTTTGTCGAATATAGAATGGAGGAATGAGGTATAACGAAACAAAAGCGGCAGTCTCGATACGTTCATCCGGTGTTCGCTGTTTCGTTTCGAGGACGTTGCGAAGTGGCGGGAGGGGGTTGCAGACTATGGGAAGAGCTATTCGAACCGGTTCTTCGTGATTTCAACTCGAAGGCTGGATTTTGATCTAAATTGCCCTGTTAGTATACGCATGATGTAAAAATATAGCCACGGGTACTTACATATCAAGCTGTCATGATTAAGGGGGAAAAGGGAGAATGCAATGATTTCGAGCTGGATTCAGCCTTAGAGTGTGATCGACAACTTCTTAATGGCCTAATGGCCTATTGCCATGCTACTTTGCATGGGCCATGAATAGTTGGTCAATAAGCTCGAAGTCACTTGATGGCGCTTCCTAAGCGACTGTTAACGAACAGTCGCTTAGGAAGCGCCATCAATTCGTTTTATGTAGCCGTCATCGATCCACTATTTACCTTTTCGGGGCAAATAGTCGAGCCTTGGCAGCGATCCACCGAAAAGTTACATCGCAAGTCGTCCCATTTTTTCTACGGGGCAACGGCTAAGGATTTATCAGAGCAGATAGTCTCTAAAGCGGGCGTGGCGGCATCGGCACCGGTGTCATTAGGCCATTAGGCCCCTTATTTGTGCCCCGAAGAGTGTTGTCGATCACACTCTTAATGGCTGACTTGGGCGGGGTAGCCGCCTGATTGGTGCCTTAGCCGCATTTGTCACCTCAGCGTACGTCCATGGCTTTGATCCTCTGGGAGTTCCGCGAAGAACCACAGATTTATAGAGATATAAAGAAGAGCACCCGCCACCGCAAGGTCTTGGTGGAACATTCATAGAACTGGCGCTTTAGATTCGGGATGAAAAACAAGAGAAACAGCGACGGACGGCGGCAGAAGGCCGCCGGGTCGCCACCAGCAGCAGGAAGAGGGGTCGCCACGAAGAAGGTCAAGAGTCGTCGGCAGAGCCCAGCACAAAGCGGAGAAGAGGCGATACGGCACAGACGACACGCGGCCAACGAGGTCAAATCGATGATCCTGCCGGCTCGGCCGCCGTGCATCCGGAAGCCATGCGGATAGGGGCGGAGAAGAGGGCAGATCAGGCGTCCGCAGGCGCAGCCAGTGAAGAGGCGGCAGCCCAGCAGCTAACCACCAAAACGGCAAAGAAGGGTCGCGGTGGATACGCAGTAGCAGCGCTCCCGCAAGATGCGGCGCACAACCGGCTCTCAGACAACAACGGGGAGGCCTCGTGACGAATGGATGGCCTGCTTGTGAGAAAGACCACGAAAGAGGAGGATGCAGCAGTCAACAGCGCGGGTTCCTCGGTCGGGGACTTTAGCGGAGGCGAAGAAACCTATGTCAGCGAAAAAAGGTCGTCAAGAGGAAAAGCGGTAGCCGAGGCAGGCCACAGTCGAGGAGGCGTGTTGCCAGTGGATTGAAATAGCCGTCAGCTCATTAATGTATGCCCCAGCATTAGCTTTTTGATAGACATAAGAGGGGCGAGATTCTTCCACGCCATATGTGTATGCTTGCCTGGCGTAAGGTGCCCCTGCCCTTTGATCAGGGAGATCCAGGTCTAGACCGACTGGCGTTACCGCACACAGTCGCAATAACATACCTCGCCGACAGACAAGCGAAGAAAGCGGTCGAGCTGCTGGTGTGTGTCGTGGCGATGCGAGAAATGATGCTCGCAGAAGACCACCCAGACCGATTGGTGTCGCAGCACATGCTCGCAGGAGCATACCACGCCGATGGACACGTACGGAAGGCGATCGGGCTGTTGAAATATCTCCCGGTAGGCCGACCGTGACTGGGCCTTTCGGGGCGTTGGTACTGCCCGTTGAAACCCCGGATTTGGGCCCGCATTCGGAGGCTCGGGGTGACGGGTATCATACCGGATCCTTGCCCTTTGAGACACCTGCGGACATGCGCCATAATGCACGATGGCCTCTCGCCCTCCAAGCTTGATGTTCGGCACTCGGACAAAGGTTGGGACATCATCGTGCAGCGAGGCAAGAAGGAATCAATTTAGGTAATAAAGACCATATTGAGGACATAAAGAATAGCAAATAGCACAGTTGATCTCAATCTACAATCTATCCAAGCGGTTGTCACCCTATCCCTCTTCAAATGCTTCACAAGCACAGTTATTCATTTGCAAAACCTCTGAGCATTCACCGTACGTGGACGAACATCCGCTGGCCATGTTCAACGTCAAGCACGCTCAGCTTATCCCTATCGTCCTGCCTTCGTCACTCGACGGCCTTTCCTTCAGCTTCTTAGAGAATCGTGTCTGCAGAGTCTCTATGGACCGGTTTCGCTGTGGGAAGGTTTCTGTATCGCATGTAGATCTTCCTCCATGGCAGCCCCTGGCTCTTCGGGTTGATGAGAAGGTCGTCTTCGTCGGGCGTAAAGGTAACTCTTGTTGCTGTGCTTCGTTTCGTACAGGGACGCCTTTTGACCGGTAACTTTTCGTGTCCGTGATTTACGCAAGAGTCCCAAGTGAACTGTAGCTGAAAAGCCGCTAGGTCATTTACCGTTGTACGCTTGGGAACTGCATTCCCAAGGGGCCATTCCTCGTACTTCGCCATCGGGGCCTGGACGACCCCCTTCTTTATCGCCGGAAACTTGAGAGAACAGAGAACTGTGGATGCTGTGCCGGCCGGAGGGTTTCCGGCCTGGTGCTGATATTCGGACTTGTCGTGATGGGATGGCGCCGCCGTCCGAGAGAATCTGCCGTCCAAGCGAGTCCGCCCCGTCTGGAGAGCTGTGCGGCTAGGAGAGCTCATCTTCCGGCGCTTGCGGGGTTGCCGGCGAGTGTCATCGTCTTCCTCGTCCTGCTCTCTTTTATTACCTTCAGGTGGATGGTACATGCCGTCGCGCCGACGACGCCTCAGGTGGCGTCGAGGGTTGTCGTGGTTTTCGGATTTTTGCACAGTTTCGGCCTCGTCTTTGTTACTAGAATCGACGCTAGCTGTGTCGCTAAAACGACAGACTCCGTAACGAAGCGCAGCATTCCTCCAACCGGACTTCGGCTTGACCCGAAGCGACTCAGCTTCGTCGTTGCTATCGCCTTAGCTTACTGAGTTACGGTGCGGCGTGCTCTTTCGATGTGTGCTGTCCTCTGGCCTCGGAGGAGAAGGTGCAGTAAGACAACCTGGGCTGGGCAAATGTTGAGTTTCGACCCCAGGCGGTATCGTGCAGGATATCTCCTCGGCGGTCTTGCTACGTGTGGTACCCTCGGGGTCGGATGCCTGCCCCGCCTTACACGCGGCACCGGCTATGGGAACCGGCTGGTCCTCCTCCACCTGCATAACCCCTGGCGAAGAGGATGGTTGCGGCAGTGCTGGGGCAGATGGAGGTGCTGGAGAACGCTCCAGCCCACGTGTCTGCTGCTGTTGGCTCGGTGCAGACCTGTCGTCTGGGTCGGCTCCGTCGGTGACCAACAGCTCCTTTGTATTGCCGTCGTCACCAGATGTAGCGTTGATACTGGTGTCCGCTTAGACGTGTTAGTCTAACGCCCCGCCTAGGGATGGATAATTCAGGTACATACCTGCACCAGCAACATTGCCAGGTTCAACATTGTCGCGTCTAGCAGGCTGACAAAGTTCCTTACTTGGCGGGAAATAGATGTCAGATAGGTCGTCGTCTAGATCGCCGTAATCAGACTCGTTATTGCTGGAGACCAGGACTACATCGTCCTAGGAGACCCTGGCAGTACGGCGTCGAGGGTCGTGTGCGCCTTGCTGTGGCTCAGAAAAGGTTACAGAGGAGTCTCCATTTCGAGCCAAAAGATGCCGGTTTGTGAGCTTTCGATCCGCTGCCACGAGAGGAGTGAAAAAGATCGAGCTGTCAAGGGAGACGTTTGCCATCGTGTCGCAAGTGCTGAGAGCAGCCAAATCGCAGAAGATGCCGAAGATTTCGGGAAGAACGATCCTGGGAAGTATTCGGTATACGAACTGAGCATTTGCGCACTCGCGCGCACGGGAATGACGGACGAAACATATCTGAATGTACAGAAAGGTTGGCAGCTGTCGAATATAGGGGACATCAATTATGTTGTGGAAAAGGTCTGGTGTGTGCATGAGGATCTTGTAGGATTTGGAAAGTTTTCTGGCGACCAGCATATGGGATGATGCCCGCTCGGGAGTGAACACGGACGTTCCGTTTGGGCCGTAATGACAGACAATCTCGGCGTTGACGGTTCCGACAAGATTCCCATCGTGGCCGACACATTCTGTGCCCAACAGAATTACTCGCGGCCCGGCTCGAACGCAGCACGCGTACTGCTCCTGCCGGTCGGAAAAACCTACAACTCGTTCGATGTCGCCGCTCCCAAAGTCACACCTGACAAGATTCCGATGAAGGGTCAGCAGTATGATCTCACGGAGCAGGCTAAGGTTACGCTTCCGTTCCACTGCTTCCTTCAGCCGACGGACCAGTCAAGCCTCGACAATATCCGCGAACCGTTCCTTACCGTCAGCCGGTTGATCGCGTGGTATGTCGAAGGAGTGTGGGTCAATGACACAAACGGCGCCTTTACCCGCGAGACGGTTTTGAAGTACGGGGTCAGCCAAACGCAGCACGAGTCGATGGCATCCAGCGTCGGCGTAGAGGTGTCCGCCAGCTACGGCATCGAGCTCGCCAGCACGAGTATTAGTCTCAACTACCAGTCCACCCAGAGCAGCTCTGCGTCATTTACCGAGTATAGCGAGAAAAAGGTGACGGAAACAATCAACGTCCCGCCGCACAACGCAACCGTTTTGTTTTCCAAAAATGTCTGGATGAAAGGGGCGCGCGCGACTGGAGCCGTTGTAATACATTCGATGGAAATAGGAGCCAACGACGAGGTCTACTACGGTGGATGTGAGCTCTGAACGGCTTGAGAACATATTGCAGATGTGCAGGCGTTTTGGTGGGTATAGGGGAAGATAGTTAAGGGTATATACTTCCCCTATGGTGCCTTTTCAATAAACGATCCGTGCTGAGATTTAGAAGATTGTGCATGTTGGTAACATCAAATTTCTACCTAGCTAATAAGGTAAACTCCTATCTTTAAATTTCAGAACAGAGCCAGTTTATATGTCATTCATATATAAGCAACTGCAAAATAAAACATAGGCATTACGGTCAGCTATTGTTGAGGGGAAATCCTTCATATTCAAAAGCTATATCTCTTTATACTACACGGGCATTATTCATATGCACACTCGCATCACAAACAATCCTACACGCATCAGCCAGCTAACACGCCTGTTCTCGATCCCAGAATCGTGATCTATTCATATGGTCCTCCGGTACGTGATGCGTGCGTATTCCACTCGAAACCCCCGTCGTAAATACACATAGTAATATGGTTATATTTTCTTAACGTGACATCGGAATACCGCGACTGCTCAGACCTTGCGTCCGACATGACCGTCTCAGAAAACCCCGTCATCTAACCATCTACCAACAAGCGGCCCAGCAGTTACCCACGATACAAAACAATATCCATCCCATCCGAGACAAACCACACATACTTATGACTAAACCCTTTTCATTCGGGCGAGGCGGTTGAGGAAGCGTTTCCTAGTCGAGTAGACGTCGGGCGGCACAGAAACATCGTCCGCAACGGGGCAGGCGCTGGACTCGTCCTGCCCGTCCCCCAAGTACCACGGGACCTCGCGCTGGCGCACTTGCTGCGCCGTGCCTAGCGGCTTGTGCTGGGGCGGGCCACTAGCCGTGGGGGGGCTCTTCTTCCCGTCCGCGCGCCCCTTGCCCTTCTCCGCGGCCGTGTATCTGTCGCCCGCCCGGGTGAAGGCGCCGGACGCCAGGTCCGACGTGGAGGAGCGGAAGTCGTCCCAGTTCTCTCTCGTGGACTTGTACTCGTCAGTGAGCACAAAAACGATGCCCGTGAGCAGCCCGCAGAGCACGATGAGGGTGACCACGGCAGCGCCGGCGCGGTCCCCGTCGCCGACGGGCACGTGCCAGGGGTCGTCCCCCGCCCGTCCGGGCCCGGAGCCTGAGCCGTGGCCCGGGGCCGAGCCGCCCGCGCCCGGGTTACCGATGCTAGTTCCGCCGGTGCTGTTGGTAACAGGTGCTTTGGCTTCGCGGATCATATTTCCGAGGACCACCTCCATGGCGGCCATCTGCTGACCGACGCCCGTCGAGCCGTCCCAGTCGCCGGCGCTGTTGTTGGCCCACCGGAACCCGCACATGCGGCCGTTGTCGCCGCCCGTGCACTGGCGCACGGCGGCCGCCGCGGAGTTCCCCAGCAGCGTCTTGACGCGGTCGAAGGTCCACGGCGCCCACTTGGTGGTCGCCGCCATCCACCGGCTCAGGTACGCCTTGAACGAAAGCTGGTCCACGTCGCACAGGTTTACGGGTTCGCAGGCGATCTCGATCATGACCCGGTTGGACGTGTTGTCCCCGAAGAAGAAGATGGTCTCCGCGGCGTCGAGGAGCCCGTCGACCCGCTCCCGCCACAGGGCGCTCTGGTCCGCCTGGCCCCGTGCGTTGTGGTATTCGTACATCGCGGCCGCGCCGAGCAGGAACCCGCCGACGTTGTAGGAGAATTCGTACGGCGTGATGGTCGTGCAGTTGTCGTCCGTATGCGCGCCATCATAAATCCTGTAGTTCTCGTCCATCAACTTCACGTCCACCATCCAGTCCCAGGTCGTTACCACCCAGTCCACATAGGTGCTATTCCCAGTGTATACTGCTAGGCGGGCGGCAATGTTGAGGAAGCAGGCCGCGGAGATCGAGTTCTTGTAGTTGAAACCGTTGTTCCACGTGAAAATCTGCCATCGCAACCCGCCATCGCAATACTCTGTATCCCATCTGGATGCCTGGGTATTGAACACTGCTTGAGCGAGTGCTATCCACTGCGGTTGGTCTTTTGGAGGGTCTGGAAAATTGTATTCAGCTGCGCTCATAACAGCCATTCCCCAGAATCCTTGGTCATCGTTTCCTTCTGTCAATGTCTGATTAGGTGGCATATAGTCGTTATATGGTCCCACCTGATGAAGTAAACCTTGCATGGTGATATTATTATAAGTGGTATCTCCCGTATAATACCAGTAGTCAATCATGGCGCCCATGAAGGCTCCTGCTTCCCACCCTGCAAACCCGGTCAACAGGAGAGCCCTAACGCATGTCCCTAGTCCGGGCTCACCTACAGTAATACGGCGGAGGTAACAGGCCGGGAATCTGGCCCGGTTGGTCTCCGTTGTAGAAGGACATCAAATCTTGCGCAAGCTGCTGAGAGACATCAATTATGGAATCTAGTGAACGGCTACATCAGCTCAATGCAGTAGGTGAGTTATAAGACAGCATCAGCTCACCCGTCGACTGGAGGTCCAAAATGTACGAATATCCTAGACGGCTACCCAGCAATAAAGAGGCTGCAATAAATAGAGCATGACGCCATTGACGCAACATGACAGCGGTTCGAAGCCCGAGTAGAGAGCGAAGAGCAATAAGTGAAAGCTAGATGGAACATAGAGCAACTTAATTATAAGCAATCCAACATGGCGATATCTCACTGGCCTGGCCGCTCTGGTTCCAAGTTGCCGATTCTAAAGAGCGAGGGGGTCCAAAACCCGTGCACCACAGCGTCTTCGTCCTCTACTTGAATTTGGACAAATCAGGGTACCCGGGTTCCACAAGACATACCGGGTAAGAAAGGCATATACAACAAAGCAGCTTCAGTGTAAAATAGAACAGGTATCGGCCCTTCTATATGCGCTCATCTCCTATTGTCATGGGAAGCCGCAAGGGGTTCGAGAATGCAAATATCATGGGAATTGCCTGTATCACGCCTGCAAAGAAGCACCTTAAGCTGACGTGTTGCAAGCCTGTCGAACTTAGAGGACCTTGCAGAGCAACTCGCTAGGGCATGGATGCCTTTTCGAAGGGAGTAAGGTAAGAGCTTCACGCCGCATATTTCTTAGAAGGCTGCGGTATAAATGGGCTTCAAACACGTGCAGCTTGAATGCGAGCTTATGCAGGTTAGAAAGCTACATAAAGTAACCCAGTCTAGCAATACGTCCTTAGTAGCAATTGAATACGGATAAAGGCGCCAAGATGTGACAATGCCGACGAGATACTCCCCGACGATTGGCCGAATTTTCAATATTTCATCATGACTGCTCTATAGGGGTAGTATCAAGAGGCGGGGAAACTTAGCAATAGACACCCCGTCCAGCGGGCGAAAGTGGGATGTGAGCTCCTATGACACAGGCGATGGGCACTTGAATTGCTTGCTCTTATATAATTACATAGCGGAGTGCGCCAGGCTTAAGGTCCGTCGGATGTAAAAGCAGCATGCTGCCGAGCAGACGTTGGAAGGTGCTGGAGTATCAAGAAGGGATGATGCTCATCAGCATAGAATCAATCATCAGCGGAAGAAACTAGACCGGTATTACGAGAGACGAAACTTAAGCGATACGTAATTCGGCAAGGACGGCCACTTTTACGGCCTCTTCGCTCCCCGGCTCAATCTCGGCTCAGCTGTTATCAGCCACCCTCAACCCCCTATCAGCTTACAGTAGCTCTGCTTACCCTTTATTAAGCAGCTAATTTACTAAATTTTTTTTTTCGTATCACAGATATATTTACGAAAGTTTTTATAAACTTTTTCGGTTTTGATATAACTATATCGCTTAGATAATATTTTAATTACAATAATATTTAATTATGGTAACTATATAGTTTATTTTTGTGTTTTTAGCAAAGTTAAGTCTACGCTTAAATATTACGTTTCGAGTTTTGTTTTTTAGGTATTTTTTGTTGTTGTTCTAATTATGATTTTTAATAAAAGTTTCGAAAATTTTGTATAAGAGCGCACCAAGCAGAGTGGGGGGGGGGGGGG
>QJNY01000163.1:115220-150719 GCA_004155945.1 Monosporascus sp. mg162
CCCCCCCCCACCCCCCCCCCCCCCCCCCCCCCTTCCCAAAAACAGAAAAGAAAAAGAACAATCCGACTTACTGTTAGGCCGCGTTTTTGAGGTTTTGTTGTTTTTTATGGGTCCGCCTTGGCGGTGTACTTAAAGCTACAAGTTTCTGCAAATCCCTAGCCACAGCTGCACCGCAGGCGCAGCCACACCTCCAAAACAAACGCCTGATTTTAGTGAGGTAACGCCTGGGGCGCCTTGTTCTATAAGATAGACCGATACCACTCTTTTTCAATAGGGCTTGGCAACGCGCCATGAGAAAGGCAAGATGGCCGAGGGTTGGGGCGGCACGCTCAGGAAAATACTTGACTCGCGGTGACGTGAGTAAAACCGTGCTAGAGAAATCTGCGACGGTCTATCTATAAAAGAATAAAAAATAAATTCTTTTATTTTTAATTTTCCTATCCCCAGCATACATGCATATATATGGTGCTCATTTTACTTTCCGCCGTAATATACATGCATGTCGTATATGGGTGCATTAGAAAGTCAAAACTGCCGCATCTACTCGTTTCCATGTCTTTTTTTTTCAACCAACTATGCGACGAGGGTTGGGCATTCGCTACGTACAAAGCTGCCAGGCCATTCCTCACTACGAGAGACCCCATGAAGTCAGTTAATCAGCTCAGGAACCACGCTGATATCAATCAAACATCTCTTCAGGTCGGCTTATTATGCGCCTAAGCTGGGCCGCAGCCGTTACTTAACAATATGGTACGTACGCATTAAATTATATGCTACCTTGTGTTTTGCTACGCGAAACCTGAAAAGCTGGCGGCCTGGTAATTAATAGTCCTGCTGTTGGTTCCGCGGCTGCCCATACCAAACAAGAACTACGGGCACTTCAAAGCAACCAAGTACGCTTGGGAAATCTATGTTTTTGTGGTTTTGGTTTTGGTTGGGGGGGAGAACCTCCTAACAGGGGAATTCGAGTATAGAAGTCAGAAAGTGACCTGGCAGGATTCTCCTTTTCTGTTTGTTTTGCGTCAGCAGAAGAAAACGGAAATCTCGTGATTGACTTGATTTTTATCCTCTCTGGTTGCCTGTTTCCATCTGCTTCCTTAAGAAAATGTTCGTCACAATAAGCACCAAATAGTTCTGGTGTGGCTTAGACATGACGCAGCACGTCCCGAGATTGAGTGCCGTTTTAGGTACAAAGTAGCAGATACTTCCCGGTTGATTGACTGACCACCCTCCCCACCCTCAAAGGGAGCCTAGCTACATGTACCTCCGTCCCTTCCCCAAGCCCAAAACGTCTCAGGACAACGATCCAGCAACCTACCGGTGCCAGCCTGGAACCAGCCCAAAGTTGTCCCTCCAACCTCTTTCTGTACTTGGCCCATTCCTGCTTTCTCCCTTATCCACAGAACCTCATCATCTCCATCAACCCCCATCGCACCACCCGACGCTATTGCAATTATCACGCGCATCCCTCGACGAATTTTCGCTTTTGCGATTCAATATCAACTTCCCGACCGCGTATTTAATACCATAAACCTTCGCAAACATGTCTGGCCAGGACGCTCCCTACGACCCGTACATCCCCAGCGGCCAGTCCGCTCCTCAACAGGGTGGAAATGCCAGAACCCAAGCGCTTCAAGCGGTAGGTCTCTATGCTCTCTCAACCCGATCGGGTCTTCCAATAGCCTTGTTCCTGGATCGCCGAATGCGAGATCCTTTCAGAAGCCGCTTTTGACGGGCCGCGACTGTACGAACAAGCGACCATGTTACGGGTGCGGCTACCAAGGCACTCGGGAGCGTTCGATAGCATCGGTAGTGATAACATCACGAGAGGAGACGACCTTTTGCGGTCGTCCTCAGGGATCACCGACCGGGATGAAGAACGATTAAAACCAACTTCGACATTGACGCTTCCTAATGTTCAACAATGGTTACTTCGGCCCCCAAAGACCTGGGTCTTTCGATTAATCGCATGACAACAACCTCAATCGCCACCGATGGTTCCGTCGCAATCGATTTCCCTCCAATCAGTTACATTCGCTCAGAACATTAGACTCGGCGATACTTGCGATCCGGGAACAGGCTAGCGACCTTCACGCCCTCCTTTATAGATGCTAACAGTTTATCCCACAGCAAATTGATGACACCGTTGGTGTGATGCGAGAGAACATCAACAAGGTTTCCCAACGTGGCGAGCGCCTGGATGCCCTTCAAGATAAGACCGACAACCTAGCCGTCTCCGCCCAAGGTTTCCGCCGTGGTGCCAACAGAGTCCGCAAGCAAATGTGGTGGAAGGATATGAAGATGAGAATGTGCCTGATCATCGGTATCATCGTTCTGATTTTGATCATCGTCATCCCCACAGGTAAGCCGCCCAAGAGTATTAGGACGCCGCATCAGCATGACTGACTCGTATATATTAGTCCTCACAACCAGGAGAAACTGAGACGATGAGCTTCCATTTCCCGACCCATTGGGTATACGACATGAGGACCGAACGAATGAGCTTCTAATGAGACCAATACGGACCGGATCTCGCAGGCTACGAGCATGTTCGCGGTTTAGGTAATCGGTTACGGATTCACAGCACCGAGGAGTTTATCATGATTTGACTGGGTTTCCCTTTAGCTCTGGTGTACGCGATACGTTCAGGAATCAACTCATCACGAACGACGATAGAGCGGCGAGGGACCAACTTGTATGTACGATGGCGAGGTGTTCTCCAAACTAATTGAGATATCACATGATACGGAATGTGTTCGTAGCTTTGATGGCCTAAGAAGACGTCCCCAGCTTAGACAGACTCTGCTGCCACAGTGGTGTAGCCAAGCTCATAGGCTCGCTAACATAAACACCAAATCCTCTGGAAATAGACGCTCTGCGGTCGATAAAGCGGGGTGGTCAGATGTGCTTTGAAAACTGTGTCCCTGAAAGACGGCGGAGTGACGGCAGAACCTCTTCCCTTTGCGAAGTATCAATCTGACGCACGGTACCGCATAGACCCCGGACGCTTTACCGGTGAGCGTGGGCACCTTCGCTCATATATCCTCCGTTCGGATATATGGCCAGTAATTAGTTTGAGCCGTACGAGTTTGCACAAACTCGCTGCATCGGGGATTCTAAGCCGTCCAATCATAGGTGCTCTCAAAGTGTTTGATAATCCGCCATATCCACGATAACAGGTACCGCAAACGCGAGTCCTTTATAAAAACAAGATAATGACGAACCCTCGGAAGCTGGTGATGGCTCCCCCCCGCAGGCGCATTGTGCTCATGGATTAAAGACCCATCTTGCCCAAACCCCCTGGCTGCGCCCTGGCTGGTCGATCCCTCGATGATAAGGCGCTAGCTAACATGAAGAAAATGGGGGGGGCTCGTTACTGGTTGCTCGATTTCACTTCGTTCACGGGGAGACGTAACAGGGTTCTTGTGTACCTTTGACGGTAGTAAAGCTGGAACCGCCCAGTTCGATACACCCGCTCCTGACCATTGAGGTTAAGCAACTTAAATACCCTACTGTTTCCCAACCGTCGGATCTTCTACAAGAGACTCAAGGAGATCTCAGTTGAACTTGAGATACGATTTCACTTCTCACTATGCTCTCTCCACTCCTTGACTAGCATTATCCAGTCGAGTTTTCCCACCTGTTACCGCCGCCTCTCGAGTCCAAGCCTGACGCTCTCCCGGTTTTCTGCACGTAGCAATCTGAGCTGTCGTAGATACACCATGCTTGGCCGGCCGCGAGCTCCCCTATCGTTTCTATTATTCCTGTCCTTCCACTGCATACCACGCTCCATAGGTTTCTCCCTAGAAACTGAAGACGTTGCGGATCCGCTGAAGGGCCGCGGAGACTATCTCGATGGCGTTCTCGACCGTCGACCACAGGATGGAATTAGACCAATCCGTCCATGAAAGTACGGGCCAGCTACGATCATCTGTGACCAGTAGAGCGAGCGGATAGACGATAGAAACCGGGGAAGTCTTACAGAGTTGATTCTGACTGGAAATGATAGAGGATATATGACGGTTTGGCACACCGTCTGGCTTATGGAGATGAAGGGTAAGCTGACGATGCTATATGGTCCATACCTGAGTAGTATAATATATATATAATTTATAGTAAGACGGACGGTTCCTCAGATATCGATATCACGAAGTTCTAGCCCGCCAGGTGTTCGGCTTCCAGCTCAACCATTACGCCTGTATTCAGACGACATCCTTTACGCCTAGGTAAGATGTGTCTGGGAGCATCACGGTGCACTCCACTTACGACGTCTATGAATATTATGGAGTCTGACAACTTTGACGATAGCTAGGCCCCCGTGAGCCATCATGATAAGGTCTTACAGTTCTGAATATGGCCCTACTAGAGCAGGGAAACAAGAGGAAATTACACGTGTAGATTTTGTACCATTTGCAACACCTTGCTTGGATGGGCTGTTGATATTCAATATCCAAACGGACAAGATAAAAAGGAAGAGTAATTCCAGCAGAAAAATTTATATGCAGCCATGACGGGACTCGAACCCGCAATATTTGACTCGCAACAAGAGATAGGAGGTCAACGAGTTACTACAACTTTAATCAGTTTTACCTTTGCTCTCTGCGAGGAATTCCGTCTGGACCGGCAGGGAACTTACCCATTTCTCCACATGGCTCTGCTCGGTGAGGATTCGTCTCTGATTTTAACCTTTAAGGTGACCATCAACCACCCAACAAGCTTCCGGAGAAATCACGGTTACCTGTCAGACTGCCTACTAAGCAAGCAGGTAACCTGCCTGGGCGTAAATTACCTACACACATACATATGTAGGTAGTAAGGGAATGACGTCAGCGGGCAAACGGGCAGACGGACTGGGCAGAAGAAGGTGCAGAATCGGCAAGGCAAGGCTATCATCCATGTTTCGAAAAGGGCAGATGAAGGGGCTGCCTGCATCGCGCCAGTTCCCTGCACCCCTGTCACCGTTTGATGCAACATACTGCGAGAAAGACAACACTCTATTTCCAGAATAGGCGATGGGAATCATGGCAGGGTCAGATGATTATATTACTTATTTGAGAAAGGCCTTTATCCATCTTAATACTTTCGGATACCATGTTATAATGCAGCGGGTCCATTGCATCCACCTTCCGTGATATGCTATTCGCTTCCTCTCCTTGCAGAACCCTTTGGTGACTTCACCCCTTAAAACGATATTCCAGCGACTTGGCCAGCACTATGTTCATCTTGCGAAGGCGAATACTTTTAATATATTGTGATATTGAATATTGGTTGTAGAGCTGAACTAGGATTAAGGGTTAAGGTAATTTTGCAATGACACTTTAACTTTGTGAGCCCCCATATATTAGATTTTTAAGGAGAAAAAATTGGTTTATACAGTATTAACTGGATGTATCGCTATATTAAACAATGTGAAGATGAGCAACGTATCCAAACAAGTGGAAAGGGGTGCCTGAAGATAGATCGGTGATATGTATTACCCTTTTGACTCCGGTGTTGTAACTCCCATCATCCAGTTACAAACCGGACAAATGCAGCAATCCGCCCGGCAAAAGTATCCATCCTACGTGTTGACTTCACAGATCCGACAGACTCGAGGAGCTCCATTCTTTCCATCCCTTCTTCTCCCCGGGGAGCCTCACAGCCTCCCATTCCTCCCGGGTGACGTTCTTCCAGTCAGCAGGGTCAATCCAGCCGATGTAGGCGCGATCGCCAAACCCTCCGATCCAGTACACCTGCGTAACAACGAGCCTCACGAACTCGGACTCGTGGATCTTGTTGCCGGGCAGCCAGTACTTAGCGTCGGGGTGTTTATCGACGAAGCACGCCGCTAAAGCCTCGGGAGTCGCGGAGTCGATCTTCTCGAGGTAGCCCAGCAGCGAAAACCGAGGCAGGTTGGCCGCCGAGTAGGGCACGGGATCCTCGGGCTCCTCCTCTCGACCTAGCAGCCAATCAATGAACGACGACTTGATACGCTTGTCCGGCGGGTACCGCGGGGTCCACCTCTGCGATAAGCTGATGTTGGACCCCTGCTTGACGTTCTGGAAAGACGTCGCGATGTTGATGGCGAGTATGGTGGGATTGCCGTCGTCCTCGCAATCGGCCACGTAGTCAACCAGCCCGATGGGGACGCCTCCCAAGCCGGCTGGGCGGTGCTCCTCGCCGGAGAGATGTCCGTCGGCCGAACTTGGGAATACGGTAGAGAGCGTCCCAAGTGGGGTCAGGGCTAGGATGCGGCGGCCTAGCACGGCGGATTCGTATGCAGTCGGGATCCGGTAGCTTGACTCAGCAGATACCGGAGGGTTGCTGAGAATATGCTGCGGCTCCGCAGCCTGCCCAGGCAGACCGAGGCCAGCAGCGAGCAAGATAAAGGGGAAGTGGCGCAAGAGCTTCATTGCGGATCCGTGTTCTGATATGCACAACCTACGGGAGGTTGAATAGAAATAAACGTAACGTAGGCCAAGAGATTACTCCCGCAGTATTTGAAGATATAAAACTCATATCCTGTGCGGAGGATCGTAGGTAAAGCCGAAGAACATGTATAGTTACCCCCTGGCAGCCATCTCCGACAGCGGCCACGTTCAGCCAGGATGAGAGCATCGCACATCATGTGAGGTTGGGGACAGGGTTGGCTCGGGTCCATGCACATCCCTGCGATAATGACCTTTGGGTGGGGCCGCTTTACACCTCGGGCGCCGAGGATTACCCAGACACACATATGCATCAAGCCACCCTTATGCGTCTAAGCAGATACACGTGACTAGGGCTTCGAGATTCGCCCCTCGCTCCTTGCATTCTGTGACTCTTACCCACTTCTCCCCAAACGAAGCGCAAAGTCAAAGATTTCATCAGCGAATAGCGCCCTTACTACACTCACGACTCCTACAACTCGTCAACTCATAGGAAACTCCGGATAACAAGCATTCAAGATGGGCAAGGTTCACGGAAGTTTGGCTCGTGCCGGTAAGTCGTGTTGGGTCATGGCGAAAGTTTGGCAGAGCTATGATAACTGATGAAATCCCGTTTCAGGAAAGGTCAAGTCTCAGACGCCTAAGGTTCGTTCATTAGGATCCTCTACGAAATACAGTCTTTCCCACAGCGATGGAGGGAGCGAGATATTCAGCGTTCGATCGAAGAGGGATATTTCCGACCAAGTAATCTTAGCGCTGCACGAGTGCTTTTCTTCACGGACAATTCGCCACCGGTTGCAAATTTCGAGGGACGGAACGAAGGGAAAACTGGCGACTTCGGATCATCACGAACATCCGCTCTCTCTATCGCACACATCCCACGATTAAATCCGAAGATTGACATGATGGCAACTTGAAGTTGGAGGCTGACATGCGCATCATCACAGGTCGAGAAGAAGGAGAAGCCCAAGACCCCGAAGGGCCGTGCGAAGAAGAGACTCACATACCCCCGCCGATTCGTCAACGTCACCCTGACCGGTGGCAAGAGAAAGGTCAGCACCCACGACTGAATATCGATGTATGCTGGTGATAGAGAACTGACCATGCTGGCAGATGAACCCCAACCCTGGTACTTAAACGCGGTAAAGCGCCCGCTCTCTCTTGAGCAGCCGAAGCCATGATCGGGAGGATCTGGAAGGCGATGGACGGGCTAAGAACGCGAACAGCGTCTTGCTCTGAGCGTCCACCTCTTCGGCGCGTGGCAGACCAGTAACCTCTGCTCCGGCACGGTTGGTGGTGACGAAGATGGAACGAAACTCATGATCGTGGGGTGCATCTGGCTTTACATGTCATTCATTGGGAGTCACAAGGCGGCATCTTTTAGGGCTTGGTCATAACAAAAACCAAGTAGTCTCTGTACTCACGTATTGCCCTTTTCGGGGCCAAAATATCAGAAGACGTCTGGCCCCGCGCAGGATTTCTCGTTTTATCGAGTGAATTGCGTTGCACTCACTTTCGTCGAGTCCCCGCTGCCGGCCTGAGCCTGGAACTCTATGCGCGGAATACCGCATCCTCCCGCTTGTACAGACTATCTATGGGTGATCAATCGTGTGCCCGTTCTGACCATGACCCAGCCTCTCTGCCCGCCGCTTCACGCCTTGGCCCATGCCCAAGGTATCTGTGCCCTGTATAGCACTGCAGCCATATGTATCCCTTTGTATTAATCGTGTAACCGATCTGCTGGTAATGCATTCTAAGCAAGACCACGTTTCAGCGTTAAATAGTGGAAGGAGAAGACCCCTAAATTTGGAAGTCACTCTGCAGCTGGGCAACCTCACCGAGAAAGTCGCAACGAGCGAAATGTGCTTTGAATGCGTCTCCCCTGCCACCATGAATCACTCTGTGGTCTTTTGAATAACCATATATGCGTCGCCCCTTCTTTCGTCCGTTGGGAATAGCAGCGGAAACAGAACAGGTAGGGACGGATGACCACACAAGACTAAATCAAAACACAAAACACAATACGTATGACTGTCACCTCTGCTACGAACGTGTTCATCTAAGCTTTATTGCATACGACATTGCTCCAAACCCGGGATTATAAAAACATCAGTTCCAATCCTTTTTTACCCAGTGAGCCAGGAACCTCAATGGTCGATTCAGATCTCCTCCCACATCATGGGTCTTCCTCGGGTGCCATGGTCCCTAGGATTCGATCACGCCTTTGAAGGCAGCCCTTTGGCTCAAACATCGTCAAAGAGCCCCCTTATTCAAGCTCCCGGAGGAGCTGGGCAGGATGATTGGCGAATATATCGCCACGGACAAGGACTCCCTTGCTCGGCTAGCTCTTGTCAACACGGACTGCTACGTGTTCGCCCGGTCTTTTCAGTTTAATTTATATCTCCATTTACTCCAACCGCGTCGGACTTCAAAAGCTGCGCAAGCTCCGGGAAGAAGCTACCGAGCGGCGGATGTCCGCCAGTGGTCTCACGCGTTCCCCCTCTCTTGGTGCTTGCGTGCGGTATCTCTTGCTGGGGCTAAACGTGAGATCCAATCCTCACGAGGAGACAGATCTTTTGGACCGCATATTGGGCCCAGGCCATCCGGAACAGACGCACAGACAGAAGAATATACGCTGCAGAGCATGGTGCTAACCTACTTGTCCGCCTTGCTGTCGATCGTTCCAGCCCTAACGGGTCTCCAGACCCTGGGCGTTTCAAATTCCGATGTCCTCTCAATGAGGAACTACTGGACTGTGTGGCGAGATCGGAGATCAAATATCTTACGCTTAACAATGCAATCCTCTCAAGGATGCCTACCCTGGCCCCTAACAGAGGCGACTGTGTATTAGAAACGCTCGTCGTTTACTACCGCTGAGAGCCTTCCCGAGGACGGTCCGGCAATTCCCCGTTCCAGAAGGAGTTTATAAAGTTGTGTTGTTCAAGTCTGGCTTACTTTGAGGTCTGAAAAGATGGATCCGAGGAAGAGCTCGGTCTTGCTTCGTTTGGCTCTCTCCCATTCCCCATGTTACGGACGCTCATACTTCCGTCGCCGGTTGGACTGTCCCAGACTATACTCTCTGCTCTTCTGTACACTGATCCCTCTACTCTAAGAATCAACTATGGACACTCGATTACTGAGGAATGTCTGAGGGAGTCTGGCCCGCTTCCCAAGCTTGAAACGCTCATCCTCAATGTAGGTGCGTATCAGGCCTTAGTACCGAGCGTATTTATCAAAAGGAATGTGACGATCAAAACATTGGCGGTCGTATTTGACGCCCAGAAACCTTCCGACCCTCTGAGACCTTCGAACCCCTTCATCACTTTTGACTCCTTGGTAATACCAATAGCCCAAAACGTAGGCACAATCGTCAGAACCATCATAGACTCGTTAGACAACCGCAAAAGTCTACAAAAATTTTCCATAGGCTGGCATGATTATTATTTCGCGGACATTGACGAGGTACCTGACGCCCGTCAGAGACCGGATGGGCCTGTTAGGCAGAGACATTAGACTCGCTTGCAACACTTACCGGGCTTGAGGTGCTCCATATCAGCGAGCCCGGTGGGCGTTTTGCATGCTGGTTCACGAAGTACAACCAGGTGCTGATGTACCTCAAGCCCCTCGTCAGCATCAAGCGTCTGATTTTCACGAACGACATGTACAAGGTCGGAGAATATAGAGGGGACATTTTCTCCAGAATGGCCCGCAGCGTGCCGAGTGCTTTTGACGCTCAATGGGACCATCGCAAGTACGGGATGCTGACTATTGCAGGCTTCTAAAAGGACGCCTTCCCCGGGCTGAAGTTCATCCATATCGGCCGACTCTGTATCAAAATAACAAAGCCAGACCACGGTCGAGAGATAGTAGTGGCAGGCGAGGCCAACATGGACCGTGGATACTACAAAGTCTTCGAGAAGGAGTTTGGACTCCCGACATTGGAGACGAGAATAGCGCCGAAGGCCAAGAAATCGGCATTCCGGCAGAAGAATGCGGCGAACTCGTCGTAGATACATTGCTCCGTGAAAAAGAAAGAAATGAACGGAAAAGGGTGTCGGGCCAGACATACACGGGATAGTTTCGGCATAGGGAGTTTGTTAATATCAAGGTTCGTTTGGTAGAGTTTCGAGGTCCCTCGTGTAACCCAATAGAGAACTATATTGATACCGGAGCACCGTTCCCATGATGTCGATGCGAGTGCCCCACGGCTGACAACCGTGGCTAGTACCGTTTATCGTCCTTCCAGCGTTGCGACTAGGATCTGTAGTCGCATTGATTGATCAATCATCACCATGGCAGGCTTCTATGCTGTTCAAACCGCTGCCAGTAGAGGCAGAAGGTGAAGGGTCCTCGCACATGACACGTAGTGAAAATGCACGCGAGCTGACGCCATCCCCCTTTCCTGGGGCGTAGGCGGTTGTAATTGTCTCTCATGCCGGTTCTCAAGTGATGATGTTATTGGGGACGGAAATTGTTCTGTATACGAATAGCGTAGTCTCATAAGAATACTCGTTTCAGGCAGACGAGTTCACATAACGGAACTGCCATATCTCATTATTATCAATATCCACAGAGAAGCAAAAATCCGTCCATCCACCGCTGCATCTCTCAGTCGCTGGCCCACCATCGCCCTTCTCCCCCCTTTTCTTTTCTCCTTCCCCCGTCCCCACTTCCCTTCCGCCGCGCTCACCGCTGCGCCCACTGGCCTATGGTCGGACTATCCAGGATGCTCGTCCTGATGGTGGTGAACGACTTGGGCGAGATCTGCGTCCCGCCCTCGCCCTCGTTGTGGTTGCGGCCCTCGGCGGCCGCCGCATAGATGTTGCCCCGCCACCGCCGCGGGTCGAGCGCCTCACCCGGCGCGATGGGCGGCAGCACCGGCACCGTCGCGGACCCCTCTTCTCCCTCCTGCTGCATGCCCTGCCGCCGGACCCGTAGCGGCGCCGTCGGCGCGAACCCGCCTCGCGGCGCCCTGTCCCGGTAGCCGTAGCCGTGGCCGTGCGGTGATCTGAGCGACGACAGAGATGGCGTGCTGGCACTGGCTGCCGCGTTGGCGTAGAAGCCGTTGCCGCCGTCATATTGTTGTCGCTGTTGGTAGTGGTGATAGTGGTGAGGGTGGGCCCCCGACGGAGGAGGAGTAGCACCGCCGCCGCCGCCGCCATGCCTGAACCCGTGGACGATCGATCCCCTCGTCGTGCCCAGGTCCAGCGTGTCGAAGCTACGCCGCGGCCGTACGGGAGGTGTCGGCGGGAGCGGCGCGGTGGGCGGCCCGCTCGGTGGGCCCCTGGCGGCGAAGCTGCGGCCGTTGCCGCCGCTATTATTCTGTGGTGGTGGCGGGCGCGGGGGCAGAGGGACGGGGAGGGAGGATGCGGGTGGGGAGTATGCAGGGGACGAGCGGGTCCCGGCGACGCCTGTGGCGGGAACGGCGTCGACATCTTGCGCCGGTGCCAGGCACGGTCGCCCAGGTTGGCGCTAGGGCGGGCCGCGTGCTCGGGACGCGCTGGGGACGACGCCCCTCCCGACCCTGCCGTGAGTGCTATGGCGGAAGTCCCTCCTGGTCCGCTCCCGTTGTTCCCGAACGGCACCCTGGGGCTAGGCGGCACGATGCTGCCGCCGCCGCCGCCGCCTCCCCGCCACTGCACGCCCGAGCTCTGGCCCGTGGCGTCCGTGTGCGTCTGCGTCTGCCCCATAAGTGCGCGGAACAGGCTGTCATCGGCAGCGCTCGGCCTCCTGCCCCTGGCGCCGCCGCCGCCGGACTCGAGCGCCGGCGTCGTGGGCACCAGCGTGCCGTCGACCGTGAGCCGGACGTCGCGGTGCGAGTCGTCGAGGACAAGGGTCGGGGGGCTCTTCTTGTGGTGCAAAAATGACGCTATCGTCTCCTCGGTGTCCGCCTTCTCCTTCTCCTGCTGCATGTCCAGCATCGAGCTCACGTGAGCGTCCTGCTCCGTCCTCCGCCGCTTGTACGCCCGGATGCAGAAGAAGAACAGCGCCGCCAGCACGAACGCCCCGCTCATGCTACCGCCGACCGCCGCCGCGACAGTTTTGCGCCCTGGGCCCTGTCCCTGCCCCTGCCCCTCCTGCTCTGGTTCCGCGTTCGCGTCGTCGAGACGTGCTGCGGCGCTAGTCTCGGTGATGGAGGGGCGGCCGAGGGCCGGTCCCGCCATGGTCTCGCGGGACGTGTCCCTTGTGGCTGAGGGTTTGCTCGCAGATATCGTTGAGGAGACATTTTTCATCAGTTCGTTGTCCTTATCCTCTTTTTTTGCGTCGTTCTCCTTTCCCCCCTTGCTGCTTGTGTCGTTCGCTTCGGCGTCGGTGGACTTCTTGTTCTCTGTCCCTATCAGATTGTAGATAACCAAGGCGTCCGTCCCGCCGCACGACAGCCTTGCATCGCCGGCGCATGGTATCGTGCAGTTGTCTTCAGAGAGTTTGGGGGCTCCGGGTACCAGTTTCGAGGCGCAGAAGCATTCACTATTTCATTCGTTAGTAAGCCATGCCACGTATGTATGCCTATAATTCGATCATGCCCCCCCAAGGGGCCAAGGATTATACGGGGCGGTGTGACCATTCATATGGCCCAGACCAAGAGAGCCCTTAGACAACAGACCAGCTTGTCAATATTAATACCCCTCCCGTTCCTTGTGTGGTCATCGTCGTCATGAAATATCAAAAGGACCTACCTTCCATTCTGTAACCCGACGTATGCGTACTGCCCCAGACTACCGTTGGACGTCTTCAAGCTCGCGCAGCCCTGGAAGCACGTCATTATCGTCAAATTCTCCGCCGGTATTTCTCCCGGCACTGCATACTGCCCCTCCTGACCGAACGCATGTCCCGTACTCGATTCGCCGTAGCATCCCAACAGCGTGTAAGTCGCATCGCCGGGCATCAAGGTCGGCTTGTACGCGATCGTGACGGTG
Organism: Monosporascus sp. mg162; assembly: GCA_004155945.1. Classification (NCBI taxonomy): domain Eukaryota; kingdom Fungi; phylum Ascomycota; class Sordariomycetes; order Xylariales; genus Monosporascus; species Monosporascus sp. mg162. The sequence goes on from QJNY01000163.1 coordinate 128,545, forward strand.
ACGGTCCTCGTGGCGTAACGTACGGTCGGGGATCCCAGCATCAAAGGGGGTTCCGTGCCGACGAGAGGGTCGCCGGAGGAGGTGGTGACCTCGTTTCTCGATCCTAAGAACAGTCCACTCCACAGCAGGCTTCGGAGGTAGAATCGCTTCGCGTCGAAATCCGATATCGATATTGGCATGATGTTGTCTTGTTTCGCCCTGTTCAAAATACGGGGGAACGTGTGTATCCTCCTTTTCCCAGCCAGCCCATCCCGCTGGCCGCTCGCGGAAAGAAGGGCATTATGTCTTCGTCTACCTTGGCCGCCCTCTCTGACGCCATCTCAACCGCGTACAAAGGGCTAGCCGTGCACAATGGCCGAACAAAGGGGCGGAATGCATCGAATGCGGCTCTGGGGCCGAATTCGACCAACGGCGTGAGCCCATGGTGTGCATGAGAGAACAATTGCCACGCCCGAAGAGAATGAGAAGACAACCCATAGAGCGTCATGAGACAAGCACGTCTACAAGACCCCTGAAAACCTTGTCCTCGAGGTAGCAAATCTCGGGAAAAGGTTCATATAAGGAACAAAGGGGGAAAGTCCCCGGTATATTTATAGTAACAACAGGACACCTGTGGGAAACACAAAGAGTTGCAACTCTCTCACATCCTGTGGATCAGCATCTGGGAGCTGGATTCCTGCGAAGATAAGGGTTGCAGGAGCCGGGTGGTGACCCCCCTGAATCAAACTTTCCCGGCCACTACATTGATGATATCAACATATGTCCTAGCTATCAAGGCGCCTCCCAATGGTCCCTAGAACCCTACAATGCAGCCGACGTCAAGGGTCTGGATAGGCTTAAGATAAGCTCTACGCTTGGACCCCCCTCCGGGTGCTATCTGCCTGCCCTTTGATCTATGGTCGGCTAGTGATAGGGAACCATAGATCCCGTGACGTCCTACCCAGATAATGCATTGGCTTATCTCGTCCGGGCTAAAACCTGGCGGAAATATCTCGATTGATTCGTAGTAATCAGTGGTGCAATCTCGCGTGCCCATGGCGGTATCTTGCGATCAAACTACCTGCCGCATTGGAACGGAGGCAGAATCTGATTGTCAATAAGTGATAAGAAATGCGTCAGTGATTAGTTCTACCTGTCCGTTACTGTATATATATATTTCTGGATCTCCAGGGGTAATGCAACTCAAAAATCCAGGTCTAGAGGCAAGATTCAATGGCGAACTTATCGAAACCTGCACCAGCGGCCGTTCAAGAGGTAGTCGTCGGATCATCGCAAAGCAAGCCAATTCCGCCCTTCATTCGGGAACGTTAGTAGTTAACGTTAGAAGGGGACCAGTGACTCTGGATGCTTCTGGTGCAGGCATGTAGAAAGGAGTGAAAATCTTTACGGAGGAGTTGATCGATCGATTCCTAACGTCGTCAAGGCGATTGACTGATCGAGATTAACACCGGAACGCCAGCTTGCCAAGAGAAGTCTGGACCGATGGAGACTATCGCCGCTATCCTACAATGAGTCTGGAGACGAGCAGGTCACAAGTGATCTGTCGTGATCGTCCAACGAGGATCATCTCAACACTTGCCGTATAACAAGACGGCAACGATGAGAGACAAGCGAGCGGTGGCTTTGGCAAACCCCCACGCGGACTTATCTCGTCTATGGTCCCCTCCCTCGCTAGAATGCCGTGGCCGACCGCACTGAGACGCCTTGCGCTTGCCCGGACCGAACATTGAACGTGGAAAGCACTCCTCACCTGCTTTGCTTGGTCGCGAGCTGCTGAATGCATCTTTCCAATATGAAAAATGCCGCAACATCTTTCACATCTCCGCCGAAGCGCAGAACGCCGCAGTCTAGGCCTTACTTGAAACCCTCTCGTTGCATCGTCTACTGGGAGCGGGCAAGGCTTTATTTCCGCGATATTCCCCCGCGCCAATAAAGAGCGAACAGAACATTACGAAGGCGAAGCCCGATATCGCCAGGAGTCCAACGGATTTTTGTGAGACGACTAGGCATGTAACGCCGAAAAAGTGACGGGACCCCGGGGATTGTACATTTCTAGCTTGCGCAAGACGAAGAAGCGATACAAGCAGTCTCCGACCAGAGTCCACTCTCTCAGCAATAGGTAGGTAAGGTAGCAAGAGCTGTAGATCGGAATCGAACAGCCTGACCGATTCCGGCCTCCTTCGATACGGGCGATTTGGTCTCTTGGATAATCTAGAAACGCGATAACCGACCGTCACAATCGGTCCTGATATCAAGCTTTTTTTAACTGGATACCGCCGAGTTTTAGATGTGACCCTAGCGTTCTGAGCGTTGTGCGTGACCAGCCTATCACAGCCAGATTGATATCGTCGGGTTTCCAGAAGGGGAACAAGCGAAGAAGGTAATCACTCCCACTTGATGGACCTGCCCAGCCACTAGTGGCTTTGGCAAGTTTACACAGTTGATTATTAATCTCTTTCAAAACACGTCCTTGCTGCGTACGTCCAATATCCGATGCACGACAGTATCACGAAAGTACATATCTCGTTCATGTTTCGGAAAGGCGTGGCGGCGTCGAGGACCCTAGCGTAGCCGGGATGCGATGGGATGCGAAGCGATAGCCGAGTGCAGAGTCCCCGACCCACTCTTCATAGCTTCAGCTTTGGACCTCAACAGCGGGTCCCGTCACAGCCGAACCCAAATGTAATAAGTAGCAAGCCTCAAGATATGTACTGGCCTGGGGAGCATGCCGTCTTGTTGAGCTACCTAATGAATGCCAGACAGGTGATACGCATACATAAGGAGATTGCCGAAGAATCTCTTAGCTCGCACGTGAAATCGAAGCTACGGTTGTCGTCGTCGGAAAGCCGCGCCGTTTAAAGACGTGGTGACCCGCACAACCGGGAGTGGTTAAGGCTAACATGGACTTGAGTTTGGTAAAGGTTACAGTAGTGCCGAACTATAGCGTTTCAATTAACCTCTTCCCGTTCATCAATTGCTTCCGGCGCAGCTCATGCTATGCAGTCTGTGAATCGCTGCAAGATTTACACGTGATAGTTAGAAGCACCGCTCCTATATTATACACTTACATAGTCTACAGAAGCCCAAGTCGTGTGATCTCATCGACTCCTTTGCGGTCGAAAACGCCGATGTGACCGTAATTCCAAGCTACTTGTCTTATATAATACTCAAAGGTTTGTCTCAAGCATTACGATTTATACTCATGATACCGGCACTGAGTTTGGGAATTATTATCTCCCGCAGACATAGCGGCCGGAATTTGACGACGGAGGATCGACCTGGGAATATAGCCTAACAAACCCAGCTACGCTAACTTGGGACTTATGTGTGACATTTTCCCGCCATTTCCCACATCGCCTTATGTACATCTTCCCCCAATTCTGTCTGTCCTGGTACCTTTATCACCAATGAAGCTTTCGCACATCGGAATTTGCTCACTTGGGTTTAGAGCCTTCGTTGCTGTCGGGCCGGGACTTTGTACAGCCGCATCTAGAGCTTCACATTTCCCGAGCCTACCGCGTACCTGCCAGAAGCGGCATCGATGGTAACTAATTGCTTACCTACATATGGCTGTATCCTTACTCACGCACGTGCGTCCTACATACGTCGCTATGTCTGCCAGTAGTCCATGTACATATGCTACATGTGGGTTTTAGAGGTCGTACGAATCATGTACTGTTTTGAGCATGTGCGAACTGGCTGTACTGCCCATGCACGCTTTTCTGAAGGCTCGCAAGGGCCGGGATATTGTGTTGATATTGTATATTGTTCCGATTGCAATCAGGTCGCACCGCCGGGGCTTCGTACATGTTATCTGCTGTCTTTCTTTTCCATAGATAGGTTAATACTCGTATAACATCTCGAACTTGAGGTCCGAGTGAAATGCCCAAAGTTGCACATAAGATGGGCCGATGCATCCATCCGCGTTGGTCCTCTGGGGGGGTGAAGAGAACGAACCCATGGGTCATATTGCATGTCCGGCTTCCGGGTGGGAGAGAAACTGCTTGGGTTGGTAGGAATCGTATCGTCGTATGCACGTGCATTATCCCATGCATCCAAGGGTGTTTTCTGGCGTGGGGGTCCCCGTTTGGCATTGCATGCATGCATGTGACGAACCCCTGCTCCCCTGCTCCCCTGCTCCTACTCTCTGTAGCTTCTACTTCAAGAGAGCCAGCTAGGCAAAGCCGAGGTACGGTACCCTATTGACTCACCGCGATGTCACATTTTTGCTTATGAGGGCTGTCCCGTGAATTCGCTGACGGATGCGAAGTCAGGTTCGGGGCGAAACCGTCTCCCAAAAAGTCGAAATATTTTCGAGTGGTGGAATGGTGGAATATGAATCCAAGATGAGGTTGCCCCCGACTACTGAGCAGGTGTTCCACTATATCTTTGTGTACTTGTGTTGTGACTTGTGGAATATTTCCTAGTGTGGGTAATTGATCTTGCTATCCCCCGTTCTCCATCGGCTCGAACCCGAAGTCAAACATTCAATCCGGTATTGCTCTTTTGAGGGGCCGAACCATTAAAGAATTGGAATTTCAGAAACTGGCCGCATAGTGTCTTTATTGGTCGCTTTTCCGCTATCCGTAGGACCAGTGGCACCGTTGACGCGGTCATTCAATTGCTCTCTCAACTCATAAGGGCGATCTTGTCAGCGCGGGGCGACGGACGGGTTACTCTACTAAGGAAAAGGACGGGCGGAATGAAACACGAGACCGCCAGATTCCCTTCCCTGAGTAAGGGGCTCATCGTTCGTAAGCTATCAGTCCCGTTGCTCTATTGGCGAATCTACTGGGCTCTGGGCCTTGATGCCGTACATGGACAGACAGGTCAGCTGCAAGACGAGCAAAAGCAGAAACATCCCACTCTCGAGTTCGTTCAACCCGCGCTCTGGTGTTTTATTGTCTGTTCATCGTGGGATGTCCACAGCCGCCGGGTTTTCGGAGAGGTGGGGTGTTGCCGCCGTGGCTTACGATGAATAGGTCATAGCCGTCGCGGTCTCAAGAGCAATGTTTAAGGGACTATTGTGGTTCTCTCATGGGCAATATTAGCGCTATAGATTCTATATGCAGCTAAGCGGCATCAGAGAGGATGGTATAGCATAGCCGTGACTAGCCTCTCCCTTCCTGCTTTCGGAGTCTCATCGTCGGGGGATGCTTACATTTCCTGCGTATGCCACGGCTTATCGTGGGTCTTTCGAGGCTTCGCACAACCATGAACATGAGTTCGACTGTGTTTCTCTTTATCTGCATTTACGTGGACTGCAACTTGGTCGCCTAATTATGAGATGAAGTCCTTTCAGCCCTCTTGACTTCTTCACCCTGGTTAAAGAGCTTTCTAGTCTCTTGCAACTGCAAGCTATTATAAGTGTTATGAACTTGACTCGTTGTCCTGAACCTGCCGAGTAGGCAATGACTTGTACTATAGGATATAATACCATGCGTGTGTACTTGAAGAGCATCTCCTTTCTCACCACCGCAAAAGGCCACTGGCATTCTCTGCATGAACCAAAGTAGGCTTGTTCGGTACCAGCAGATAGTAACCGCTGAGAAGAAGCTTTAGACGCTAAAACGTTAATACATATGTGGTTAATATAGATTCAAGTCCCTCAAATCGCCCACCATCAATCTATTTCATTTCAGACAGAAGCTGGCAAGTGGCCGTCCAGCCCACAATGTTAAGTATGTACAATACGCAGGGACTTGCTTAAGAAAACTCCGACTTTTTGAGCGGCGTTGTGGGTAACTTGGGTGCGCTCTCGGGCACAATCGGGATGTAGTCGATACCTGACCCATACCGACATTCCCTGCAGGATGGCGCAAGATGGAGCTCACCGGCAGTCTTCCATTCGCCTGGATGAAAGCGCCTTGACAGCGGTTTCAGCCAATCCCAAGTTGCGAATCTTCTTTTCTCCCATATTTGCCTGTATATCGTCACCAGGGCCTGCCACGATGCCCACCTCGTTGGCGGCGGACTTTGCGGTATCGGTGCCGTTCTAGATGTCCGTTGCCAAATTAAAAATCAAATCCAAAGGCTTCAAAAAGCTTATACGCAGTAGGTAGTTAGACCGGAAATCCTCCCATGCACCAGAAGTGAAACCATAATCCAAGCACTGAAAACGACACACCACACACGTCCTGGAGCGCAGTTTGGGGATAAGTCGAATAAACAGGTTTCTGCGAATCACACCATAAAGTATATATCGTAGCGTCAAGTTTCAACAGAACAGCACACCTCACCTGCTCGCCTAACCACTTTTTGCTCGCTCACCATCTCGAGCGTGAAATACTCGGGCTATCAGACTCGACAGGTAGGCGAACGTCAGTGACAACAACAACAACAACAACAACAACAATAACACCGAGAAGACGAGAGGCGGCAGCATCGTCCCCCCACATGGTAATCATAGAATTCGCTGCGGATCCACCCTCATTTTGGCCGGAGTAGGAGCTTTGGGAACTCAATGCGGAGACATCCAAGGGCTGTCGTTCCTCCGGTAGGATTGGCTGATTGGTGCATCATTCCCATGCGACTCTTCGTTTATACCCATGTCGACCCGGGCCAGTAGCCCTGAGTCAACCCACTCGACTGGCGGTTCAACCCTGGTGGGCTTTACATTGCTACCGGCCCTATTTCAAGCCTACCCAGTTCTGATAAGCGCATTAGCAGGCGTACTAGGCCCCCCTCAAAAATCTCTAGCATGTGCAAAAGCGCTGGTAGTCGAGAGGATTGCAATGCCTATGTCGTGGTGTCGTGCCCCGCGAAAACCCACATACCTAGGTGTGGCTATGTATAACGTCAAGTTACTACTACCAACAAATACCTAATTAACCTCCACGTCTCTTTAACACGCGCCACGCAAGAGCATGCCCAGGCCCGAACCTACACCTGAATAGTGCGAGTAGTCTAAGCTGGCTAGGTTAAGATCAGCCAGACCATCCCACCAGTTATAGTGTGCGCATGTAATGTTGAGTACGTCGATGTGGGCGCACGTATGCATCACCGAGGAAGACTTTGGAGGGAATCCGCTCAGCTTGCGACTGTACTACTGCTCGCTGCCAACAACGTACTGCTTCTTCCGCGGCCTCCACAGTTCCGACCGGGTCATACATCACACCCTCCCGCTTGAAATCGCATGAGGTCAAGTCCAGCCAGCTAAATATCTCCAAGGCCATTAATTTCTAGACTTAATTCTGAACGCCCGCCCTCGCCGTCGCTTATCCATCATACTGTTACTGCTCTTGTCCCCTGGTACCCTCAAAATTATACATTATATAACTCAAACAACTTTTGACTCAAGCCGAGATCACGAATCAGAGTAGGGTACGAAATCGTCTGCCGCCGTGCAGGCAGCGGCTTTGAGTCCCGAACAAGCTATTGCAGTTATTAAAGTTAGAACGAGTGGGGTTCAATCGGGCCTTGTTAGGTTGGAGGTTTTAATACGAATGGGCGAGTTTCCCCGGTCGAGAGCACAAGAGAGAAGGCCAGTCTTCTTATTATGTACGACATGGCCGCCAGCACGTCATCCCCGCTAGCGACTGCAAGTCCCTCAACAGCTATGAAGCCGACGACGACAGAGCACGACTACCGTTTCCCCCGGCGGCCCTTCGAAGTCGGCGGGGTCAACGCCCGCCGTCCTTCTGCTGAATCGCATTCGCTCGCATCAACCGGGAAGGACGTCGAGCAGGACAGCCCCGGCAATTGGCGGCTCCAGGAGCTCAACTTGTCACTTTCGAAACCAGTTGACAGCTCCTCGAGCCGGTTTGATTTGCTAAATAGTCCACTCTTTCCCAATCTGCAGAGTGACATGACCGGAACGAGTGAGAGTTTGGAGCAGATGCAGGAGAACGACCCGCTAGCTACCCAAGTATGGAAGTTTTTTAGGAAGACAAAGCAGAACCTACCGAGCCGAGAGCGCATGGAGAACCTGACGTGGCGCATGATGTACGCGAGATTGCGGAAGCGCGAACAAGAGGAAGGAGACCGGTATGTCCTCGAGCTTGCGCATTCTGCTTACATTATGGTGAATCTGAGACCTATCGTCCTAACCTGGACCTTTTCTGAGTCTATAGGCGCGCACGCCAGACCGCAACTACTACCTATGGCAATAATGCCCCTAGCGGAATTGCGCAGCTGAGGAAGACATCGGATCAAGGCCTCGAGCAGCAGTCGGATCCGATGAACATCGACGACTTCCTATTCTCCGAGGATGCTACGACACCGGCAGCATTAGCTGGGACGCCCTCACCAGATACGATGAAAATGCAGCAGAAACAGCAGCGCCGGGATGGAGATAAGTCGGCTCACATCGCTGCTGCTGCCATTCCCATCAAATCACGCAAGAATCCATCTTCACAGCCCATCGTTCCGCAATCTGTGCCGGTCGCTCCTCATCAGAGAAACCGGGATGAGTTTGGTTATGTCACTCGACATCACCGTAAAACTAGCATAGATGAGAGACGGGTAAGTGTATTTGCCTTATTAACAGCGCATATGGGTATCCTGATTTGAACATAATAATCCGGCTATATCCTTCTGCTCCTCTGATTTGACGATTCGCCACGTTATCTCGGGGATGCCTATCTATGTTGAGATAAACATGCAGCTGACGACCCGTCCTAGACTCGTAATCTAAAGCGACCAGCTGATTTCTCTCCTACTGTTTCCGCTCTTAATAGCAATCTAGCTCCCACCGAGCCAGACGCCGAATCTGACCTCCAGGAGTACTCGCTAGATCATTCCAACGCACCAGCTGCCACCCAGTTGCAACATCAACCCCTAATCCCGTTCCCGTTGGATACTTTTCACATAGATAACGATCCTATCATCACTTCCGCAGGGCCTTTCCAACAGAACTTCACATTTTCTCCTTCCACGTCGCCCTTAGCTCCAAATGGCCCTTTCTCGAATATGTACAATCAACCAAGCGGGCCGCACGGCTCGGTGAACGGGGTAGACTATTATTCCCCCCCAGGATCTGCTTATCAATCGGCTGTATCGACGCCACACCCCATGACCGAAGGAGAGAGCATGTTCTTCGGCTCGATGGATGTGCGTCATCAACGGCCACATGGCTTCCGTACTGGTCCGGGTCACGTCAGCAATCCAATGGGTCAACAATACATGTATCCACCTCACAGCAACACCTCGTTATTCCATCCCGCCACAACTGCAGCGGATCCTTCGGCACCCTTCGCCCCCGCTGGTAGCTTCGGCCATGTCGACCCCAGCCAGGTTTTCCAGAATGATCATCGAGTTCGTTCGCCCGGCGTCGATGTGGGACACGGGAACATGTTCAGCCTCGGTCCGGATTCAGACAACGAGGATGAGGAGGGCGGTGTGTTCGCTGACCGGAATCTTGGCATGCAGAGCTTTTCTCCGGGAGATGAGTCAGGTATAGACGTTAACAATGGGAACACTTTAGGGTGGGATGCTTCGCTTCCCGGACAGTTCAGTACGCAAGCTGCCCGCTATCCCGGCGGCCCACCGAGGAAGCAGGTCACGATTGGGGGTGCTACGACAGATTTTGTCGATTCGAGCGGTGACTGGGACGGCCCCGGAAGTTTCCCGCACTCGCAACCTTTCAGGACGACAGGCGACAAACGTCAAAGGATTCCCCGTACAGCTTCGACGCCGAATCCCAACATGGGCGGTCGCGGAAATCCCTTTGACCGGATCGCTCACTCGAGCCCGAACTCCCCACCCCCAGATGCTTCTGGGACTATGTCCGGCTTCTCTTCAGTAGCACCTAGCCGTCCGTCTTCCCCGCCCGGATCCAAGCATGAATCTACAACCAATTTGCAGGGAGCCGCAGGAAACCCAGGCGATGGAAGCAACCCCACCACTTGCACTAATTGCTTCACACAGACAACGCCTCTGTGGCGTCGAAATCCCGAGGGTCAACCCCTCTGCAATGCTTGTGGTCTCTTCCTGAAGCTTCACGGAGTGGTGAGACCACTGAGTTTGAAGACAGACGTTATTAAGAAACGAAACCGCGGCTCTGGTGCGAGCCTTCCAGTAGGCACCAGCACTCGATCCAAAAAGAATGCCAATGCCTCGTCGTCCACCGCTGGGCCTGGATCGCGGAAGAACTCGACGTTATCCATTTCCGCGACAAACAACGCGACACAAGCCACCCCACCGCCGACGACGAATCGAGCTAATAGCGCGAACGAGGGTGAAAGCCCCGTGAGTGCCGGTGGTTCGGGTGGTAATACGGCGGGTAGCACGCCTAATAGCTATGCGGGCCCCGCCACGGGAGCCATTGGCGGCAAAGGTGTTGTCCCGATCGCCGCAGCACCCCCAAAGAATGTGCCCGGACCGGGTGCCGCATCGATTCCACGCTCCGCCAACAACACTGGCACTTCGAAGCGGCAGAGACGAGGCAGCAAAAGTGCCGGACAGCATGAGTCGATGGATATCGATAGTCCAGAGAACTCGACGGGCTCCAACGAAGCAGCTCGTTCCCTTGGATCTTCTAGCGGCTTTGTCTCTTTGCAGAATTCAACCAGTCTCGGAATTTCAAATGGATTTGGTATGACGCAACGACCGATGATGGGGGCCGGTGTGATGGGAGCGGCTGGTGGTCCACCGAATGGAATGGTGAACTCGGGCAGCGGTACACAAGAATGGGAGTGGCTTACTATGAGTCTTTAGAGACGACGTGGGTTCGAAATTATGCCGTAGGTTCGCCTCTAGACAGGCGGCATGCGATATTCGGCTGGCAGATTCCTTATTTCTAGGACTTGGAGGCTGATTGGATTTCGTACACGCATGGTCATCCGGAGCAGGACTGGCTGTCTTCTCTTACGACACTTCTCGCTCGAGAGATGCTCTGTCACTACTGGGACGATCTCAGCGCTTACGACCTGAAACATATTACGGCGTTCGAATCAGTTTTACGAGATTTCCGGCACCCGATAGCTTAATGATACCAATCGACTTGTGTGTGACATCTCCTATTGGGATTCCGTCTTGCTACGTACAGCGACACGGTGCTCGTCCATTTCCACCTTTAAACAGAGGGAAATGGGATTGTGGTTGCCTAGACGTGTCGAGGGAAATCCCGGTGTCAGTATTACGACGCATTACCGCGATACTACCTCCTCAACCTCTTCCTTAGGTTCGGCAGAGTTGCTGAAGTCATCGCTTTTGGTTTGTGATATCTTATACAGGGCTCAGTAGGTGTCTCTGTGTATGATCTGCCCCGGGCTGGCTGCTGGTTGATCATGTACGGCCACATGATGTAGGGGGACTTTCTAACAGCATACCGGCGGTTTGGCAGAGACGGGTCACGAAATCTGATTTTTGTTTTGTCACGGGCAAGCAACGGCTGGGTCAAGTTTGGGAGGGAGCGATTTAGTAGAGCGGGATTGATACCATTAGATTTTTTTTTTTTTTTTTTTTTTTTTTTTTTTTTTTTTTTTTTCCTTCTGGGCAGACGCGACGGGCGGTTTTGTGCGAACCTACCTACATGGTCTCGGAAGGGGTGTGTGCTCAGCCGGCCGCATATACTGGATAGGAGGATACAGAACCTCCTCGCCGTGCGGCTCCGTGGGGTGGAGGGGATTCGAGCTGCTTGGTCTCCGGGTTATATATGTGGATACGTTGTTGGCGGAGGTTGAGGAGGAGGCATACGGTAATGATATGTAGCTACCGAGCAGCCCGCATACGCCGCCTTCCGCGCTCGCGTCGTCGTTTTTCTGTGTTTGCATGATGAATAATATAGATACCTCGTATACATAGGGCGGGCCCTCGGTCTTTCTGGCCTTGTGAACCTCGGGCGCACGGGATCGCTTCCTTGTTTTATGTTCTCTGCCCGCGCGTGATATCCCGCCGGTTGTGTCCATCACTCACTACTAGCTTAGGGGTTACGGATGACGGAGCCGGGCCCCGCCCCCCAACCTTCCACGGCAAGCGAAGCGAACGATTGCTTGCGACTGACTTACTTGACATCCAGGCGGAGCTTCGCCCGTCTTCTTCTGGAATCCCTTAATGTTAGAAATCACTAATGCGTAAGTAGATCCCACTTGTCTGCGTAAATCGTTCCATGCAACATTTCCGCGATGGTCTGCCTTCCCTGGTCCCTCCTCTTCAATTTTCCCGTATGCCCACTTACTTGGGTATCTACTGCCGCCTCTCGCGAACATGGCAATACTGAGTAGATAGATAGGTAAGCAGACATCCATCCTCACGGCAGCCGCCTCTCTCCCGGGGGGAAGGAGGAGAACAACAACAACAGTGAGTTAGCCATCTAGGTACGGTAGGTAGCTTCAAACTCGCGTTTATCGTTATGTATGCGTGTGTATAAGTGTGTGCGTGTGTATTTGAGCGTGTGCGTATAGAGCTTGCTGGGGAGGACGGGTGTTGAGGGGATAGTACTAGTAATCAAGAGAGATTAATCCGATCTCCTCGTTGTTTTCGTTGATCCCGCGTTATATGGCGATGGATGGCAACTCGGAAGACCATTTGCGAAAAGAGGGGGTGTCATATAATAGTTCGCGTGGAGGATGATGCTGTAAGAGGCAGGCGAGCGTTTTTCTTTTCTTCCTTTTCTTCCCTTTCTCTTTTTATGTGCGGGGCAGACGCACTGCTTTAGACCTCAACTTCTTAGAATACCGGTAAAGCGTTCTGTTATATGAAGACGCGCGGGGGTTAAGTTGAAACGCAGCGTTATTTTTCACTGTGAAGACGTCTCTGCTTTTCTGATGGATGTCTAGGGCTAACTAGGGTTGTTCAATTAACTCTCTGGGTATGGAATTACGGCATCATTGAGTCGTCTCCTGAGCATCATTTAAAACAGCTAAATACTGGTGTATTATAACATCAAGTTGATTCTTGATCCCAAAATCGGCGTTATGGCTACTAATATAAGTAACGCTAATTAAGATTGTATAAGCAGCTCGCAAGCCTCATGAACGCCGTCTTTTATCCCGTATCATCCCTTGATTTCGTTCCACGACTGCCCGTATAAGCAGATCTAGTCGTTCCCATCTCGTTCTGTCGTTTATACACTACTCGTTTTTCATTCGCCCCATGCCAGTGGGCCATCGGTTAAAACTTCGTCCAGGGCTTCCATCCGACCTTGACAGCCTTGGCCCCATAGATAAAAATAAACGCGAGAACCTGCGTAAGGCCGACGGAGACGATCAGACCCCAATAGTCGCCGTCGGTAGCCTGCACGATACTGCCTCCGATGGGGATGCCGATCAGACAGGCGATGGACACAATGGTATAACACGTGGCGTAGTAACGCCCGTAGTGCTGCGTATGGCACAGTCTGCTGACGCACACCGGAGTGATACTGATGTTATTGCCCGTCGCAAAACCGAACAGGACCGCAAAGATGACCAGCCCGGGCGTCGTGCCGCCAAACGGGAGCCACACGACATAACAGCCGAAGATGGTGATGCACAGAGACATGAGGTTGGAGTTATACGGGCCGATCTTATCCGCCAACCACCCGGGGAACACACGGCCGAAGACGGAACCCGCGTTCAGGATAGGCAGGATCTGGAAGGCGAAGGTGACATCGAACCCCTTGCTCAGGGCGTAGCTCGAGATGTAGGCGAGCGGGATGAAGAGGCCGAACTCGAGCAGGAAGACGCCGACGGTCAGCAGGGCGAAGGCGCGGTCGCGGAAGATGCGGAAGTCCGGGTGCGGGCTCGCGTTCTTGGCGGCGGGCAGGCGCTTGCGGATCAGCAGGTTCGCGAAGATCAGCAGGAACACGCAGAGGAACCCCAGGATCCGCACGGCCCAGGCCCAGCCCACGCGCTCGAAGAGGCTCGTCAGCATCAGGGGGAAGATGATGCCGCCAACGCCGCCGCCGGTGCTGGCGATCCCCGACGCGAGGCCGCGGCGATCACGGAAGAAGTGGCCCACGGCGGCGATCGAGGGGGTGAACAGGAGCGAGGTCCCCACGCCGTTCAGGAAACCGAAGGTGAGAAGGAAATGCCAGTATTCTAGACAGAATTAGTATTTTCTATGCCGATAGCCTGGATTTCCCGACCTACCCGTACAGACACTCAATATCATGACGGCCGCAACAACGCAGACGCTCCCCGGGAAGATCAACCATCTCGGCCCGAACCTGTCAAACAGCGGACCGATGTAGATGCCACAGAAGAAGGCCAAGGCGGAATAGAGAGAGAAGATCCAGCCGACAGTCCCTTCCTCATAGGCGGATAATTGATTCGTCGCAACGTAGGTCTGGAAAGAGCCGATAGAATTCATCAGACCCATTGCGGCTAGGAGAGCGCACCAGGCTCCCAAGACGACGAGCCATGCCTGCAAACCGCCTTCCGGATATGTCTCATCACCCAGCAAGGTTCCCGGTCCAGAATCAGCATCCGAGCTGCCGTCTGGAGGCGTTCCATTTTCTTGCGCAACAAAAAGCTGCGGGTTGGGAGTCGAGTTGAAGTCCACTTCGCCCTTTTCATGATTTGAGTGCTCCGGCCGGTTCTCTGTTACTGAAACGGGTTGCGGTGTTGCGCCAAGGGTCTCTTTCCGTTCTCCCATGGCTGCTGCTGGTTAAATTTTCCGCTGCCATCAACCACTTCTGCGAAAGTTGGATGTTTCTCGAATTTCTTGCATGGTCGGTTAAATAGGCGATTTCACCCACATCTGACGTCTTTCTACCTGGGGCAGGCAGGTAGGTACCTAGAGATAAATGATTGCTTGGTCCACCGCGGTTAGAAGACTAATAAGTTACTTTTTAGTAATAACTGGAGTTGCTGCCCCCGTAGTCGGAGAGGTGGGTATAGAACCGGCTAGCGTACGCCCTTCCGTGCTTCTGAACCTCGGGAGGGGGGCCCTCTGCCTACGCCTTGCAATATGTTACTACATACCGCCGGCACCACATACATATCCTCCTCTTACGTCGCAGCAGAAGTTACCAGACCCCTTGGCACTCTCCGGACTCTTTGACCCCACCCATGAACCTCTCTATCACCCTCAGCGCAATGGACCAATAACACTGGAAGTACCTAGCCATCTCATAGCGGTATTACATCCTATGTTGCCGGCATGATGCCGCCCGACCGATACGAGAAGGCGGCACGTATGGCGACTGAGAGAAATCCTTTCCGTTCGCAATGATATTGAGACTGAACATCTTATTGCCCATTCACAACGCTTCGCCTGAGTGTTGTACGTGACCAGGCGCATGTCCCCTATTGTAGTTGGTGTTAAAAAGGGGGGGCAGTTCCGATAACTCCCCTGCCTTACTCTTCATCTTCGACTTCCTCCATTGTGACCTTCTGTGGCCCACTTGTCTCGATTGGCGGACTTGCGCTCTTGGCTGATGTTTTCAGGTACCCCTCTTTTTCTAGACGGTCAGCTTCCTCTGGTTCCATTAGACCGCCTTTGCCGCTGCCCTTCTGCATCTTCATCATGACAGCCGTCGGCATGAAGGCGCTGACGGCTTCTTTCTTCAAATCCCGTACAACAGGTTTGGCTTCGTAGACTGTCTTTGACTCGACCGGAGCAGGTGTGCCTCCTTGTTGCTGCGGTGTTCCTCCATCGCGTTGACCTAGGGGTGTGTCATTCGCATTTCTATTTGCCCTGCGCTTCGCGTACCACTGATCGAGGACCTCCTTGGGTATTGGCGGTGGGGTGTCTCGAGGCATAGGGATATTCTTAACGTCGTCCGGCACATCGCTGTCGCTGCTATCATCACCGTCTCTCCTCCGCTTGCCTAGTACCCCATTGCCTTGTTGCCCTTGACGAGGGCCGCCTCGACCAAAGATAGGTGCCCGATCACCCAATGCTTCTCTTGCCTTGAGAACTGACTTTAGATCACGCTCGAGATTCTCCAAAACCGACTCTTCGTGCTTTGTAAGCTTGCCGCCACTTGCTGTTATTTGTTTTAGGTCGTCGATCTGTTTCTGCAGCCTCTCAGGGTTTCGCTTCGCAAGTTTTTCATTTCGGCGCGCGGCTGCTTCTGCCTTTCCTATCAAAGCTATCAGCCTATCTCGTCCAGAAGCCGACGCGCTAAGAGTTACACATACCTTTCTTGATCGCTTTGGCCTTTTCAGCTTTGCGCTGAGCTTGCACTGGGTTGAAATTACGCTCTTTGGTCATGATGATGATGGTGATTCGGAAGTTGTAGAGATCGCGCTGGACAAGGTTAAAAAGGAAGTTCCCTCTTTTTTTTTTTTTTTTTTTTTTTTTTTTTTTTTTTTTTTTTCCTTTTACGTGCGAGACTCTGTCGAGAAACGTGGGTTCAGATTATCGGTAGGTACAGAAGGGATGCACTATGTCG
The DNA here is from genome assembly GCA_004155945.1 of Monosporascus sp. mg162. NCBI lineage: Eukaryota > Fungi > Ascomycota > Sordariomycetes > Xylariales > Monosporascus > Monosporascus sp. mg162. The sequence continues at coordinate 144,806 of QJNY01000163.1, forward strand.
TACTGCAGATAAGTACACACATATGGTTTGGTTTTTGCAGGAAAGAATGGAGCTCTCGAACGGAGACCTGCGTCACTGCAAAAAATGTTGCTGATGCATGCCTAGCGTGCTAATGAGTGTATTAAGCCGCCGCCTAGTCCACACTGTCAGACTGTCGGGTCTAAGTTAGCGCATTCAGAATACATACAAAGGCAAGCAACGCGCCGGCGCCTTGTGGGCAAAAGGCGGATCTGGGAACCTAGCGCTAGGGACGGGGCAACCCCGCCGGGGGGGGGGGGTTATCGCATGCATTTGTAGGTAAGTTACCTGGTAACTCCTCAGGTACTTGTGTAATCAATATAATCAATGTTATTGGCTGCCCCGGCGACCAGATGTGTGCTGTCTTATTAGCTTTATTTACCTACCTGAAACAAGTGCATCAATGCCCTGCAGGTTGTTGACATTGACGTAGTTTTATGCCGATTTAAAAACCCCCCGCCAAACATTCATCATTCCCGTTCCATCTATTTTCACAGGTTGACGATATGTTTAGGTGGGAGTTGTAGTCAAAACAAGCATCGTTTCTTCATGAATCCGTCAACAAATCCTTGCAGCAGCCAGGCCCGCTCTATTGTTTATTAGAGCCGCATATGCATCTGGTATTGGATCGATCATTCCCCTCTTCTGTTTAGTCGATCATCAATCACATCACACAAGCCCCAAGTGTCCCGACTCGGACGCTTTGCCAATCGCATCGTCAAGTACTCATTTGTTGGCATTCGTCGTCATGGCGAGCCTCATATCGAGCATGTTTCCTGCATCCCAGAGCAACGATATCAAGCCCCTCCCTTTGGAGCGTCCTAGCACGCCAATGACGAACAACTTCATTAATCCACCCTCGACACCCCAGGGTAGCCCGAGCAAGAAGACGGCGCCTCCCGGAGCTCATGATCTCCCCACGGCGTTTGACAGTGCGCTAAAACTTAACACGAGCGCTCTCGATAGCCCGGTCAAGCTAGGCAGACCCCAGACCCAGACTAGCACCAGCCCCCTCTCGCCCGCGAAGGGCAATCTTCGGCCCGCCGACGACTCAAATTCCACAAACGGTTCTCCCGGTGTCGATGCGAGCATCCTCCACAAGTCAGCTTCTTCCCCTGGGAGTCCGCTCAAGAGGCAAGGCCAAGAAAATACGCCGCCCTCGAGAATACCCGTCGCAGACTTCCAGCACAACCAAGCCGCCATCTCGCGTCACGAATTATACCAGCTTAGGGATAGCAGGCCTCACACCCCGACGACCAAGAAGTTTAACACCCATCGAGGTCTCACACCCGCCGAGCGTGAGATTCTGCAGAAGCCCAATGTCCGCCGTCTGGTCAATGTGACGCAGCTATGTGAGAATTCCCTCCGCTCCTGTTACTGTTTCTGCTCACTAATTTCGTCCAGACTTCCTAGATTACTACTTCGACCTGCTTACGTATGTCGGTGCGAGGCAGACGCGTCTCAATGCCTTCAAAGCCGAGGTGCCCCCGCCGCCCGAGACAGACGAGGAAGAGTACAACAAACTCTGGCATAAATATACTGGACGAGAGCGGGCCGCCCTTCGCAAGCGCAGAATACGCCTCCGACATGGTGATTTCCAGATCCTTACACAAGTCGGTCAAGGAGGCTATGGCCAGGTGTTCCTCGCGCAGAAGAAGGACACGAAAGAGGTGTGCGCTCTCAAGATCATGAACAAGAAGCTGCTGTTCAAGCTAGACGAGGTTCGCCATGTCCTCACCGAGAGAGATATCCTCACGACTGCCAACAGCGAGTGGCTGGTCCGCCTCCTCTACTCTTTCCAAGACGACAAGAGTATCTATCTTGCCATGGAATACGTACCCGGCGGAGACTTTAGGACGCTTCTCAACAATACCGGCGTTCTATCTAACCGTCACGCGCGCTTCTACATTGCCGAAATGTTCTGCTCTGTTGATGCACTCCACAAACTCGGCTACATCCACCGTGATTTGAAGCCGGAGAACTTCCTTGTCGACTCTACTGGTCACGTCAAGTTAACCGACTTCGGCTTGGCCGCTGGCAACATCGCTTCCTCGAAGATCAACTCGATGCGCATCAGGCTGGAGAAGGCGTCCGAGACGGATGTACCCTTCGGTAAGGCCATGGACAAACGGACCATTGCAGAACGTCGCGAAGGATATCAGTCCATGCGTCAAAACGACGTCAACTATGCGAAATCCATAGTAGGATCGCCCGATTACATGGCTCCCGAAGTGCTCCGGGGCGAGGAGTACGACTACACCGTCGACTACTGGAGTCTGGGATGCATGCTGTTCGAGGCTCTCACCGGGTTCCCCCCTTTCGCGGGGTCTAACGCTGACGAGACATGGCGGAACTTGAAGCACTGGAAGGAAGTGCTCAAGCGCCCTGTCTGGGAAGATCCCAACTATTTCCTCAGCAACCGCACGTGGAATTTCATTACTACGTAAGCAGAAATGCAATCTTACGCATCTTCCACGTTGCTAACAAGGTGTTAGATGCATCAACTCGAGAACCAAGCGTTTTTCCAATATCAAGGATATTAAGGATCACCATTACTTCGCCGAAGTTGATTGGGAGACCCTGCGACAGACCAAGGCGCCGTTCGTTCCCGAGCTGGACTCGGAAACTGACGCGGGATACTTTGACGACTTCACCAACGAGGCTGATATGGCCAAGTACAAGGAAGTCCATGATAAACAACAGGCTCTCGAGACCATGGCCGACCGCGAGGAACAGATGAGCAAGGGTCTCTTCGTCGGCTTCACCTTCCGGCACCGGAAGGCCAACACCGAGGACGGCAGCCCGCGCAAGCCGATCGAGACTGACACGTTTGGCACGATGCTTTAGGCCAAGCGTCCGTTGTCCAGGTTCAGGAGGCGATGACTATTGTTTCACCCCTTTGTTGTTTGATTATACTTAAAAACTTTCCCGGTCCGTCCTTTGTGTTAATGGTGTTTGGCTGCCAAGTAGTATTTCAAAGAGGGATAGGCGATGTGTCATGACGGGATGACGAGACGGAGCGCGGGATCCCCCGGTTGTTGGAGTTATTGATTGTCCGTCAGGCTGGAAATTCTACGGTTTAAGCGCCACATTGGGGCTACAAGTCGCGTTGCGTGGGTGTTCTTTCGGGAGTTTGGCAGAGGGAAGCAGGCCTTACGTCGGTACGTTTGGGACGTACGAAATCATTAGTCCCGGTTTGACCAAGGAAGGAAGGGTTGCTCCATCTTGTTGTCTAGGAGCGGTATCAGCCGTGTAGAACATTGTCCCAATAGACCGACTGCATTGTTGGATTCTGATGACGAAGCCGGGTCCTTCGCTTCTCTGAGGCGCCGATGTTAGAGGATCGCATTACCGAGCTTAGGGGATCGCCCAGCACACTTTCATATTTTGCATCACCATGCAGTACACAGGCATCAAATAGGCGGCGCTATGGGCTTCATGAATACGCAAGCCCTCTCCTATCGAAAGTGCATTGACGCGTATGTAGTCTAGCTACAGAGCTTAAGCGACACCTACACTTACATCAGCTCGCATATGCGGAGAACCCTATGCGAACGAACCATGGGCGATACAGAGATACTACGCATCGTAAGTAGCCGAGCGAACACAAATCCAACCACTTATCACACACGGAGGCGTTGCGCATCACTACAAAGCCCCCCAATACCCGATCAATTTTGAAGCCTATCATACTACCACTGCATATGAGCTAGTCAATCGTGCCACCACGTGACGCCTGCCTGTCCTCTACAATAGAATCGCAAACTTGGCATGATACGACACGACACCAGAGGACAGCGCCTCTGTGGCTGATCTGCATGCACAAAGTCTCCTCCCTGGCCGCCCTCCTCCCGGTGCAGAGCAAAGCTTCGTCATGATTAATGTCTCCTCGGTTACTCGTTCCTCCCGTCGCACGACAGAAGCTTCTTTTTATGCATACCGATTTTTCGCTTTCACACGATATACATGCCTGGATGAGTTAACCAGGCAAGTTACTTCGTGCCACGTCCCGCGGGGTTGACGTTGGGGGGTTTCCGGGGGCGGCCCCGTGGCTTGACCAATCACGGGCGGCGACCGCACCCCGAAAGGGCAACTAATGTGGGTTTGGGTAGGTTAGTTAGCCGGCGCTATTCTACCGCTAGCGTAAAGGGGGGGTTACTCCAGCCCTGAAGGGCTGATCTTGTTTATCGTATTGCAGGCGAGCTGGCCCGTCGATGATCTCGCTCGAGTATCTCGCATATGTAAGCATGCATGCATCTGCCGTAGGATGATGATGGATGGATGGATGGGGCTCTCGAATGGTAAAAAAGGGCGGCGGCGCAACAACTACCTGCGTTACGTGGACGCGTAGCTAGCTGGCTACCCTTTTGCCCTCGAAGCCTTTCCGGAAGCAGCGGTTTGGGTTTCGCTTACCGGCATGTTGTCTGTCCTTCTGCGTGCTGCCCGAACGAGAGTACTGGGGGCCGTCAGCTAAGCAGCCGCGTTGAGTGCAACGATACGATTCCGCAGCTACATCATTCGGCTTGCGTATATTCCCAGGGCAGCAGAGACGCGAAGAAGCGCATTCGTAATTGTACGCGCCTCGGATTAAGTAACTGACCAACTCATTCGTCCCGTGCTTTTGCCCTATCTTACATTCATTATCTGTACGTCATCTTAAGACCTCTCTCTGGCCGATGACGACTGCGAAGCTGGACGCTCTTTCTTACTCGGGTATGTACAGGTAGCCGTCTTACGCCAAGCTCAGCTCAGCGGCTGATGACATGCGTGTCTACTTGGCCTTACCATTTTGAGTAACACAGCCCACGTTCGAAAAGCCCCCTCGAGCGCCGCCCCTACCGTATACGGCATACTATATATAGAAACCTGAGTGTTTGGCAGCTCCTCTATAGTTTCAAGTTTTCCCTTCCACCTGGAAGAGCGAACAGTATCCCGTGATCATATAGCAGCGATACGGCGATATAGTCAGCTTCGACGGAGCTTCTGCTGCTGCGACCGTCAGAGACATAACTCTCATCGGCCGCTGTGGTCACCATGAGGATCCCGATAATCGCAGCCGCTATAGCGCCCCTGGCGCTCGCGCAATGGTGGCAAGGGGCCCCTGAATGCGCTGTGAGTTCCCCAGTAATCCCCTTACATCTCAAGGCTTATATCTGTCTACCCCTCACCTTCCAAGCATCGATCCGCGCAACCGTTTCAATCGCTAGTCGCACCGACTTATCTGCTAACACGGCAACCCCCAGCAATCCTGCCTCTCATCCGCCTTCAGCTCCGCCACCGCCTCACCATCATCATCATCATCATCATCATCAGGTGACGAAGAGGCCAGCAGCGCGACGACGACGGCTCCTCCGCCGTCCTTCTGGCCCGCGCAGCAGGTGTACTGCGACAACCCCGATGCGGCGGGCGCCGCGGGCTCCTGCGTCCGCGGCGCGTGCGCGGCGACGCCCGCCGTCTTCACCTCGTACAGCTCGCTGTCCTCATCGCTGTGCAGCCGGTACGCCTCGTGCACCAGCGCGGGCAGCGGCACGGGCACCGGAAGCCTCGGGCTCGTCACCGTCACGCACCCGGCCGGCGCCGCCGTCACGTGGGGCGCTCCGCCCGGGTGGTTCGGGTCCGCCCCGCCGGGCTGGGGCGGCGGCGATGGCGGTCCTCACTCCTCTGCCGGGCCCGAGGACGGGTCGAAGTTTTTCGGTCCCAGGTTCGCGGGAGGAAGAGCGGAAGGAGAAGGGGTGCCGCACCATGGCAGCCACGGGCGCAGGACGCCGGGAGGCTGGCATGAGGATAATGACGGCCAGGGCGGAGATGGAGACGCGGACGAGGTGCGGGACGGGAATTGGGGCGACGGGGATTGGGGCGACGGGGACTGGGGCGACGGGGATTGGGGCGACGGGGA
>QJNY01000164.1:0-149747 GCA_004155945.1 Monosporascus sp. mg162
GCGTATGGCAGGGCGTGTCGGACTTGAATTGGCAATAACTCGAGACCTACGCAATTATACGATTAAAACAAACGTTTCCCAGAAAGAGGAATACTTGCTATATAGGATAAGTAAGGTCTTTTAGCCAGCAGAAAGGTTGTGGCAAGGAATTGCTGCTAATAGCTGCTGAAGTTGGTCGGTTGCGGGCGGGTTAGCAGGAAGGAATGGTAATATGGCATCCGTAACAAGCTTTGATATAATGCGTGCACTTGTCCAGAAGCTGTAGATACGGTCGACGCAAGATAATACGATTAATTGGAATCAATTTGATGTGTTGTGGTTGAGTTATTTGGATTAATTGTTGCGAGGTGCCAAAAAGTGAGGCGCTTATATGTGTGAGGCGCTTATATGTATGGGACGTTATTATTATTATTATTATTATTATTATTATTATTATTAACGTCCTATATAAGCTCGCGAGCTATATAAGCTTGCGAGCCGTTTTTTGGCACCTTGCAACAACAAATTCAAATAACTTAATAATAATATATTGCATTAATTTAAATCAATCGGATTCTTTTTCGTTAGACGTATTTACAAGTTTTATACAAGTACGCGTATTATGTCCAGGCTTGCCGCAAACGCCATATTTCCGTTCCTTAGTTTTAACCCTTTTGCGACGACCTTTTCTAGTTGTGTTAGTTACATTTTTTTACCATCTTTTTCTTTTTGGGCCAGAAAAGCTTATTTTTTTATATAGTAAGTGTTCTTTTTTTTTTTTTTTTTTGAAAACGTTTGTTTTTGGTCCTGCAACGTTTGCTTAAGGTATAATTCGTTTCGCGTAATTGGACGTTTTCTTTCTGCAAAAAAACGGGTTTTTATAACAGTAATATATAACCTTTATTTATAAGATTAGCCGATATAAGTATTTTTATTGGCGAGCTACCTTAATTATTTTTGATTTTCTTTTACAAATAACGTCCCACACAAGCTCGCGGAACACTTTTTGGCACCTCGCAACAACTAATGCATAACTCAACCACAACACGCCATATGGATTCAAATCAATCGTATTCTTTTTCGCCTACCGTATCTACAACTTCTAGACAAGTGTACGCATTATATTAAGGCTTGTTGCAGACGCCATATTGCCATTTCTTCCTGCCAACCCGCCCGCAACCGACCAACTTCAGTAGCTGTTAGCAGCAATTCTTTGCCACGACCTTTCTGCTGGCTAAAAGAACTTGTTTATCCTATAGAGCAAGTATTCATCTTTCTGGCAAAGGTTTGTTTTAATCGTGTAATTGCGCAAGTTTCGAGTTATTGCAAAATCAAGTCCGATACGCGCTGCTATATACCCTGCTATACGCTCTGCTGCACGCCCCGCGAGACGCCCCGTATGGACCCCTAACATATTTTCCAACGCGTTTCTAACCCGTCCTATAATACGTTCTCCGACGTATATCTTCAACGTATTGAAGCCGGATAAGAAATGCTCGCGTATTTGGATTAAGGATTCGGTCGAGAATAGTTATCTAGTCGGTCGGCTCTGGGTCGTACGAAATAGGGGACATATTAACTTAGACGCGTTGGGCGCTGGTCGGTTGGGCCGGGTTAACAGGAAGGAATGGTAATATGGCGTCCGCAATAAGCTTTGATATAATGCGTGCACTTGTTTAGAAGCTGTAGATACGGTAGGCGAAAGAGAATACGATTGATTTGAATCCATTTGACGTGTTGTGGTTGAGTTATTTGTATTAGTTGTTAGGAGGTGCCAAAAAGTGTCCCGCGAGCTTGTGTGTCCCGCGAGCTTGTGTGGGACGTTATTGTTCTTGTTTTGTTGCATTACGGATATTTTTAAGGGTTTTTGCGGGGGGTAAAATAGAACCGGCGGAGATTAACGGGAAGACGGTCGGCGTAGGTACAACTGGAGGAACCTTTAATTCGGAAAGAACGTTATTAGGATCGAATGGAACAAGACCAGCTTTTGCGAATTTAGATTTGATGTTGTCGGACGTTATGGTAGCTTGGAACGCGTTGTAAAAGCCGGCGAGAAAATCTTTTTTGGCAATATGGGTATGATGGCGTCGTATTAGGTTTTCGATGTACCGCGAATAAGCGCGTTTTAAAATAGAAAAACAAGATATATTAAGAGGTTAAAGCCGATGCGAAAAATACGCGGGTATATAAAACGTAATAATGTTATTATTAACGTAATACTTTCCGAATTTTATCGAATGATAGCTTTTATGGCCGTCGAAAATAAGGAAACGTTTCGAACTTTTCGTACGCGTTCGAGTATGTTTATTAAAATGTTAGATTTATTCGAAACTTAATTTATTTATTATCCAGTTTTTTTTATTTAATGCAATTTTTTAATCGGTTATTAATAATATGTTATTATAATATTAAAACTTAAAATAATTTTTTTAATGATAATAACTAACTAACTACAAACTACAAGTTGTAGTTTGTAGTTAAACTATTAGGGACTAATTTGCCACCCTGATATTCATATACCTAAAAATCCGGTTTAACTGTAATAAAACATTGAATTTAGAAATTAATAAGGAAAGATTTTAAATTGCAAAATGTAAATTCAAAAACGAATAGTAGTATTATATCGATATACAAAACGGGCCTATAATCAGTAATTTTAGAAATATAAATCTTTATTAACGTAATTTAAGTAAATTTAAAACATATTCTGAGTTGGTTTTCTAGTACAAAATTAAACATATTTAGGTTAATGGACGACATAAAATAAATATGCAGATTTTAAAGACCTTTTTAAATATCTTATAACAATTGGCATTTGTTAATATCAGTAACTGTAGTTTTTAGTTTTTTCGTAGTTACTAACTAACTATATGTAGTTTGTACTTAGTTACTGGCCTGACTAGAACTACATTAGTTAGTTAGTAACCTGACTAAAACTACAGTAGTTAGTAACTACAAAAAAAACTAAAAACTACAAACTACAATCACAACCCTGGGAGCGCCTTTCCTGCGCTGCATGTAACGTCTTTAGCCAAAGAGAGACGTCTCTACGACATTATTGACATAAGTAAATAAATAAGCCGCAGTAAAGTCTTAAAATAACTTCTAGATATTTAATTAATAGATTAGGATTTGCTTTAACAATTGGTAGCATCTTCGCGGTGCTGAGACATCCCTGTACTTCCATATATCTTTTTTTTCCGCTTAAGATAGCACTTCGGTAGTTTTGGGATCTTTTAGAAACGTTTTGCTCAGCCTTTAGCTAATAATCGAAAACTTTCTCGCTCCGCCCGGTCGATAAAACCGCACATTACCTATTACGATACCTTGTCCAGCAGATTTAACCTTATTTTCGTATCTTTTTGCTATTTCTTTTATTTGGCTTTACCTTATTTTATTCGTTCTTATCTTAATTCCGCCTCTTTGAGTTAAGTGTTTGGTACTAGTACTGGCCTTAAATCGGAACATTCTATGCCAGCATTTTTATGTTTTTAAACCAATCGCAGGTAAAGGTAAAGAAATGCTGCGAGGTGTAAAATTTTTTAACAATATACTTTATTATCGTTTGGCTTAAAAATTACGACAAAAATACCTTTGTACGTATCCGAACATTCGTCACCTTGCTAGGCTTAAAAGTTAAAGATAAACATATAAAATAATACTTCGGTAGGTCGATATTAGCTAATGTTAAGCTTAAAGGATATCCAGATGCGTAAATAATTAATTCCGTAAAGGTAAAACGCGTAATCCGCAAATTTAACGCCTTCCTTTCATTTAAGTATGGAAATATTGTTATAAACTTTCGCGTTTCGCATATTCCGGATAACAGAATTTAACTAGGCCCGTTCCAAGGTGGTTTTCTGTTTTTGCGGCAAAACCGGGACCCCGAAAACTTTACCTTATTTCCTTTGCAAATAGGGCCGGTTAAGGCCAAAGCAGAAATAGCAGCAATCCTGCAAATAATCAAAAACGCGAATTTCGAACGATAACTTGCATTACTGCAGCTGCCCCTAAAAACCCAAAAAGTTCAAACCTTATCCTTTTTACCAAACTTTAAGCAAGATAAATCCGAGGACGATAAGTCCGAAAATTCGTTTTTACTAAGGTTCTTTGTTCCAGAACAAACTTTACTATAAAACTTATTTCCTGATCTTTTCCAAAAACAACTTCCTATTTCAAAACCACGCTCGGTTTAGCGTCCGGTTATAAAATCCGAATATTTATCGGTTCCGTTTTCCAGGAAACGGATACCAAATATAGCGGACAATAACAAACTTTTAGGCATAAATAAAGATTTTATATATTATAACGATAGCGACGACCGTGGCAATAATCCGAAAAAATAAACCGATTCGAAGCGCATTTAACAAGATTTCCGGTACTATGAACGCTTTTGCTAAAAGTTAAACGTATAAAAAAAATATTTACGGCTAGAAGATCTAATACGTTCAGTTTTTTTATCCCGATTTCCCAGGTTCCTATGGTAAAGGTAATTCAGTAGTTATTGCTTAAGACATATATTGGCGTAATGTATATCTTTTCGCAGATTTTGTACAAATCGGGTCCACTTAGTCTCCGAACACCCCCCTAAATTATATATTAAATCTTCAAAAATCAATATTTTAACAACAACAACAGTTATCAACAATTTGTTTTTTGTTCTATATATAGAATTTAATACTTAATAAGGCCATATTTATTTTGCCTAAGTAAACGCAACCGTTTGGGCATAGTCATGGCTAATTTGTAAAAAAGATGGGGTTCTAAATCCCGCTATTCTGCCTCGATGCCATATTTCATCTCCGCCGCAGAACAAAGCCTATGCTTTCGCCTACTTAATCGTAGCTTCAAAATACGCCATATGTTCTTTATTAAAGAAAAATCGGGGCTTTAAGGCGGCCATACGGCATAAGTAATCCCCTAAGCCTTTTTGGTTATGGTAGCAAGCTTTCTATGGTAATATCGAACGCTATCTTTTTATAATATAATTCCAAGGCCGTATTTAGCCGTTATACGTTGCCAGAATGGAATATAATGGGGTATAAGGATTTTGTCGAAGTACGAATACTTGTTTATACGGAAGTCCGAATCGAAAGTAACAAGAGAACCTTTTTTGGAGCCCATAAAGTATCCCCATGCGCTAATAGTAATCCGTCCGCTTTTAAACGAAGGCTTTAAATATTTATCGAAATATTTTTCGCCTTTGCCGCAAATAACGTATACCGTACGGCTGTCGTATCCGACTTCGAAAGTAACTTCGTCCGACCAATACTAAAATATCCAAATAACGTTTTTATAAGTAACGTAAAACGTATGGCGCTTTTTTCTATTTTTCTGTAAAATCTAAGATTTACGTCGAACTTTGCGGCAAGCTTTGCCAGTTAATTTAAAAACGTAACGGACCGTATTTTTACATAACTGGACTCCGGATTTGCTTAACATTCTTAAGGCTTCGAAAAAAGCGCGCCGTTCGTTAACGGCAGCGCGTATAAGTTTTCGAACTATCCGGCCCGTTACTTTAATAAGCTAGCCAGGCTTAAGTTTCGATTCGAAGGTAACAGAACGTCCGGCAGCTTCATGTTCTTTGCAGCGGCTGATAATGTCATGTACCGTTGATTTTGGGACGTTTTCAAAGCGTGCAATCTCCGAATACGTATGCCGGGCGCGATATAAGGCCCAAATGGCTGCACGTTTCGTTTCAGACAATTCGCGCCTCTTAGTTTTGGGTTGGTTAGCCATTGGAATAAATATGGTTATGTTATGCTGCCCAAATGATTCATACAAAATGGGTGGTGATGGTGGGAAATGTGGCATTTAGGGGCTAAGTAGGGGGGAAATTCGTCCGGAAACTAAGTGGACCCGATTTGTACGTAATACGGCAAACTCTGAAGCAAAAAACCATCTTAAAGTTTTTTTCGCGTAGTTATTCCGCGGTAACGCATAAATTTGGTACATAACCGAATTTGATAATGCAAACCGAAGGATTATACAAGATAATTTTAAATATACGCTGGCTAAGATTGTCGCCCGTTTCCAGCTAAACGCTTTAAACACGATAAAACTTTTGAGTACGTCAAGATACAACAAGCAAACAATTTAACGAAAGGAAAGGTTTCGTACTTGAGCGATAGCTTTTATCCGTACCTATAAAACAGCCGGATATACTAGTTTTTATAATACATAACTTATAATTATTTGGAATATACTAAACGCCTTGCTAAAAATACAGTTATAAAGTTTACAATAAGCGTAATGATCGACAGTTTTATTACTATTTCGAAAAAAGGTTTCTCTTTATATAGAATAACTTTTACAATCCAGTAACTTATTTTTATCTTTAGCTAATTTTACCTTTATTCCTTATTTTATTAACAACTAATTACAGGTCAAAATAATTAATACCCCAGCCAATGCCACCCAGCCCCCGAGGCTGTTAATTCAGGCCGTATATACCCTCGAAACTAAAGATGGAAATAATTTCTGGGGCCGTGGTTACGGTAGACGAAGCAGTTACCGCGAATTTCACGGTAAAGGTTATGGTGGATATCGTGGAGGTAACTACCGTCGCCGAGGCCGCCCTGGCTACCAGTCCAGTCTAAAACAGTTTAACGTTAACCGCCCTTTTGATGGAAAACGCGATAACGATCGAAACACAGGGGTTTATAAAGGCGGACGAAAAGAACTTTTTAAAAAGGAATAATTCAAAAGCTATAAAGGACGCGGTTATGGCTACCGCAAATTTTGGCGCACGTAAAGTAAAACCTGAAGAAATTTGGTTAAATTAAGCCGAGATAGAGATAATTACGTCAAAATTAATAACGAAGTTTACTTCGATAATCATAAGCGAAATATTAATTAGCAGAAGAAAAAGATGAAAGTAAACAATTTTGTTATAATAGATAAATTTATAAAAAAGATAATAATTCGTATTTCGCTTACGACGTTATATACGGCGGACATATTATTGGTTTTTATTACGACGCTTTTTTTTAAGAAAATAAGATAAAGTAACGATAAATAAAGCGATCGAGATATTAATATACCGTTATTACGACTCGGTATTCGAAAACAGATCGACATTTTTTAGTTATAATATATTTTAGCGATGCTAGCGTATTACGATTATTAAAACGTGTAACGAAGTTTTTAAGATATAGATAGCAGACGACGAGGCGGAGGTTTTCAGGGTTGTGATTTAGTGACTAATAGTCAGACTACAGCCTACACCCTGTAATCATTAGTTTATCAGTTAACTGACTACAAACTAACTACATTAGTCAGCGACTAACTACAAAATGACTAATGACTACAGCAGATGTTAACAATTTTTTATACAACTTATGACCATTATTATTGGGGTTGTAAATAACTTAAAATCACGTTTGTTCCGACATTTATGAAAGCAATAGTCTAAATTTCTTATAGCAAATTCTGTAAAGTTATAAACTAACAACAGGATATAAATTAAAAATACAAAAATACCAAAATACGTAAAAGCCAAAATAACGAAATAACGATGAAATAAATGATAATTGGATATAAAGGACGTTAACGAAGATAAAATAAATATTATGTACAGAAATCGTTTAACATCTCGGATAAGCTCGCGGGACAGACAAGCTCGCGGGACACTTTTAGACACCTTGCAACAACAAATTCAAATAATTCAACAATAACATATCGCATTAATTCAAATCATTCGGATTCTTCTTCGCTAAATATATCTATAACTTCTTCACAAATACGCGCATTATGCCCGGGCTTGCCGCAGACGCCATACTTCCGTTCCTTAGTTGTAATCCTTTTGCGACGACACCCTCCAATTACTGCTAGCTGCATTTTTTTTCACTATTCCTTTCTTTTGGGCTAAAAAAGCATATCCTTTTTGTATAGTAAGTATTCCTCCTTTTTAAAAAGGTTTGGTTTTGGTTTTACGACGTTTGTTAAAAATATAGTTCTTTTCGCGTAATTAAGTGATTTCTTTCTCAAAAAAAACCATTTTCGTACAAAAACAATAAATTACTTTTGATTAAAATTAACGGATTTAAATATCTTTGTTAACGGATTACCTTAAATAATTTCTAATATTTCTTTGCAAGTAACGTCATTATTCCGTTACTTCCTTAATATTCATGAAAGCTTTTCCGAACGGGGAACGAATAAAACCTGCAGAGGTTAACAGGGAATCGGTTGGCATCAGGGTTGTGATTTAGTGACTAATAGTCAGACTACAGACTACACCTTGTAGTCATTAGTTAGTCAGTAAGCTGACTAAAACTACATTAGTTAGTCCGTTAACTGACTACAGACTAACTACATTAGTCACTGACTAACTATAAAATGACTAATGACTACAGCATATATTAACATTAATTTTATTTAAAGCTTATAACCATTTTTATAGTGTTATAGATAACTTACATTTACGGTTACACGTTTATTATAGAAGAAATTATCAAAGTTTCTTAAAGCAATATCAGGGAAGGTATAAAACAAACAACAGTATATAAACCGAAAATAACGAAAATTCGAAATAACAGAATAACAGAATAACAGAATAACAGAATAACAGAATAACAGAATAACAGAATAACAGAATAACAGAATACCAGAATGAAGAAAAAAAAAATTAAAGGATATTAAGGATATTAAGACCTAAAATAAGAAAAATATTATATATACAAATTAGCAAATAACTTAAAATAATGAAATTATTATTTCTGGGATATTAATTAATATTATTATTACTTTATTGATAAAAAAAAAGATAAAACAAATAACTACATCGCGTTTTAGAAATTGATATATATATATATATATTTATTCGTTTATTTATTGGAAAAGTTAGTAAAATAATGTTTACCTTATATGCATTGCTTTTGTTTTTAAAAAAATACATTGCGTATAAAAATTTAACTTTGAAAAAATTGAAAATTATATAAACATAAAAGTCTTTAGTTATTAGTCATTTATAGTGACTAACTAAGACTAACTACATTAGTCTGTAGTTAGTCAGTGGCCTGACTAAAACTACAGTAGTCAGTTAGTCACTAAAAAATGACTAATGACTACAGACTACAATCACAACCCTGGTTGGCATAAACATTATTAAAGGAATTTTTAATTCGGAAAGAACGATATTAGGGTAGAAAAGAACAAAACCAGCTTTCGCAAATCTAGATTTAATATCATTAGTGTTATGGCAGCTTAAAACGCGTTATAAAAGCCGGCGAAAAAAAAATTCTTTTTTGGCAATATAGGTATAATAATGTCGTATTAGGTCTTGGATGTACCGCAAATAAGCGCGTTTCAAAACAGAAAAACAAGATATATTAAAAGGTAAGAACCGATACGAGAAATACGCGGCTATATAAAGCGTAATAATTTTATTATTAACGCAGTATTTTTCGAATTCATCGAATAATAACTTTCGTAACCGTGGAGAATAAAAAATGTTTCGAACCTTTCGTACGCGTTCGAATATGTTTGTTAAAATATTAAATTTATTCGAAACTTAATGTATTTATTATTTAGATATCATAACTTAATGAGAGACCGAAAAGGAGAACATTTCATTAAATAACTTTACCATCTTGCAAATTCCATTAAGTTTAATTAGAAAACTTGAAATCTCGGACTCGGATTGCCCTAGACGCGTCGCCGCATTGTACGCGCAGTAATAGCGCAACCGGATTCTAAGTAATGCCCGATAGTAATAAATAAAGGAACCGCTGGGCTGTCTCAAAACCGCCACTATCTTAACGCGGATATAAGCATAACCGCAGCAAGCTCGACGCCTTTCCGTACCCGAAAAGCTGATAACGAACTAAAAATAATAATAATTAATTTAAAAAATAAATAAACAATTTAATTATCTTAAAAAAAGTAACGTTCTACACAAGTGAACGGGATATACAAATGAACGGGACACTTTTTGGGACCTTGTAACAACAAATCCATATAATTCAACCATAACACATCAAATTGATTCCAATCAATCGTATTTTCTTTCGCAGACCGTATCTACAACTTCTGGACAGGTGCACGCATTATATCAAAGCTTGTTGCGGACGCCATATTACCATTTCTTCCTGTTAACCCGGCCCAACCGACCAGCGCTTAACGCGTCCAAGATAATATCTTCCTTATTTCGTACGACACAAAGCCGACCGGCTACATATCCATTTTCGACCGAATCTTTAACCCAAATACGCGAACATTTTTTGTCCGGCTTTAATACGTTAAAGATATACGTCGGAAACGTGTTATAGGACGCGTTGTGAACGAGTTGGGAGCGCGTTAAGGGGCATAGGGGTCCGTGCGGGCCGTTTTGCGGGCCGTTTCGCGGGATGTATAGTAGGCCGTGTCGGACTTGATTTTGTAATAACTCGAAACCTACGTAATTATACGATTAAAACAAACGTTTCCCAGAAAAAGGAATACTTGCTATATAAGATAGACGAGGTCTTGTAGCTAGCAAAAAGGTTGTAGCAAGGAATTGCTGCTAATAACTGCTGAAGTTAGTCGGTTGCGGGCGGGTTAGCAAGAAGGAATGGCAAATGGCGTCCGCAACGAGCTTTGATATAATGCGTGCACTTGTCCAAAAGCTTTAGTTAATGGAATCCTAAAATAACTTAATAATTACACGTTTATAATAAACCTTTATAATTATTCAAAATCAAACTTATTTACGTTTCGAAACATTATTACTTTAATGAAATAATTAGGCAGAAGCACTTCCAGAAATCTTGGTCGTTATTTTAAAAACTGGACGAATAATTACAGAACGCAAGTCCAAACTAATACTCTATAAGGCCGAAAAAACAATTAATACCGAAAATCCGGAATTTATATACTTTATCGCCCGAATCAAAATCTCGATAAATAAAATTTTAATAAAATACTGGGTTGATATGCTATATGTCCGATTAAAACGTTTAGTATTAATATTTAATATTTATATTACCCATAATCGTACCTAGTTGTTACTTTAATTATACCGAAAAACGTGAATATTTTTTTAAACTTACTAATCCGTTACTTACGTAACGATTATTAAAATGCTTATCCGAACTAAATATTAAATTTGCGAATTATAAATTACTTATATGTTCTTACATTATTATTCGTAACTTTCTAAAATAAGGCAATAAAATTACAACCGACACGACGGAAACAAGCAGGGATCGAAAAAAAATTAAGATTACCGGCATAATTAAAGGGTACTTAAAGCTTAAATTAAAAACAAATGTTAAAAAAAGCTAAAAAGTAAGCTAAAAGTTTTTTCATTTTTACTAACTAAGAAGATGTCGATGACTTAAATCGTATTTAATCGGCCCGACTATTCGACAATAAACGATATTAACCAAAAAAAGCGTCTTAATTAACTTGGTTAAGTATTCGTACGATTATTTATAATACTAATACCCCTTTCCTTATTAATTTAAACAAGCCCATCGACGCCTAAAGTTATGCAAGGTCGAATGGGTTCAAGCCTTATTTTCCAAGCTGAGCCAAATATATAGAAAATTATTACACGATGTAATTTGTACGATAGATATTATATCCAGTATCTTCGAATACGATAACTAATTAATGGTTTTTACGGTTAGGATAAATTGATACCTTAGTTTTATAAAGCCTTATTTTAAAGCCGAATACGTGGTTGCCGATAAGCTTCGACCTTAATAAATCTTATGCCCGTTGGCTGGTTCGGTAAGGTTAAATAATATAACTTAGGAAATGTTAAGTTTTACGCAATAAACCTTAAAAATAAACCTTAAAGATAAATCTTAACGGTAAACCTTAAAAATAAACCTTGAAAATAAACCTTAAAAATAAACCTTAAAAATAAACCTTAAAGGCAAACCTTAACAGTAAACCTTAATTACGTATAAAAGGCTGGCATTTTTCCAAGCCTTCGCTATTCTTACCATTCGATCGTTCTTACAGCTTTTCGAATTACCCAAGATAATATACCGCGTAAGTCCGAATATGCGATACCGGTAATCCGGAACCGCAGAATTTTTACAGAAATTATTTCATTAACGGTATACAATTCCCACCAATTTCTCGGACGAGCTAAAACTGTCGATACTACGATTTAAAGGTTTATTACCTGGACCGGATTTTTTCTTAATAGACGATTTTTTTATAGCATGGATAAAATTATTTAGGTTTGTATTTCCGCGAGAACCTTAAGGACTGCGTAGATCTAATAGCTAACGAGAACTTATGATGATATTAATTAGTACAACCAAAATGATTATGTATGTGTTTGGATATATGTTGGATCTGGAGGGAAAAGTTAGTGCAAAAAAGTTGCAAAAGAAGTATAGGTGCAAAAAACGAATGCATATACCTGATCAAAGAAAGCGACGACGACGGCACCTTTTTATATAACTTCGGATGAAATTTTCTGGGAATTTCTCGACATACACGTTTTATTTGCAAAAATTCGGTATATTAACCTTAAATGCATTTAATTAGTTAAACGTACAAGTTACTGGTAAATTTTAACGAATTCCTGTACCTATATAACAATTATATCTTAATACCTGCAAAGTACTTATATCATATTAATACATATAACGTGCCAGACAAGCTCGCGAGCCAACTTTTGGCACCTCGCAACAACCAACCCAAATAACTCAACCACAACACATCAAATTGATTCTAATCAATCGTATTCTCTTTCGCAGACCGTATCTACAACTTCTAGACAAGTGCACGTATTATATCAAAGCTTGTTGCGGACGCCATATTGCCATTTCTTCCTGCTAACCCGCCCGCAACCGCCCAACTTTACCAGCTGTTAGCAGCAATTCTTTGCCACAACCTTTCTGCTGGCTAAAAGAACTTGTTCATCTTATATAGCAAGTATTCATCTTTTTAGGAAACGTTTGTTCTAATCGTATAATTACGTAAGTCTCGAGTTATTGCGAAATTAAGCCGGACACGCCCTGCCATACGCCCTGCCACACGCCCTGCGAGACACCCCGCGAAATGCCCCGCACGGACCCCCCATGCCCTCCAGCGCGCTTCTAACGCGCTTTTAACGCATCCTATAACACGTTCTCCGACGTATATCTTCAACGTATTAAAGCCGGACAATAAATGCTCGCGTATTTGGGTTAAGGATTCGGTCGAGAATAGTTATCTAGTCGGTCGGCTTTGGGTCGTACGAAATGGGGGTAATACTAGCTTAAACGCGTTGGAAGGTAGTCGGTTGCGGGCAGGTTAGCTGGAAGGAATGGCAACATGGCGTCCGCAACAAGCCTTAATATAATGCGTGCACTTGTCCAGAAGCTGTAGAGACAGTTAGTAAAGAAGTATTCGATTGATTAGAATCAATTTGATGTGTTGTGGTTGAGTTATTTGGGTTGGTTGTTGCGAGCTGCCAAAAATTGGCTCGCGAGCTTGTCCGGCTCGCAAGCTTGTCTGGCACGTTATATATATATATTATATATTATCCCTAGCTACTATTATTATCCCCAAGCTACCTAATACTATACCTAAGCACATTAATCAGTATATCCCCAGTTATTATATCGTAATTCAAGAAGCGTATTATGCAAGATAAGGGCGAAAGTTTTAAAAAGTTAAATATTTCGGATTTTGAAAAGTTTGCATAATCGGCTAATATACTCGTATGGAAAAAAGATGATATAGTATAATTCTTTAAAAAGATGCATAATAATAATTCCACCTTTTATCCCGTAAAAGAAGTTGCGCCTTAAATTCGTTTTGATCGGCTTATTTTTATATACCTAAGAGATATTAATAGTTAACGTTTATGAAAAAATATTAACCCGTTATTATACTGGTTAACAGAATAATACAGTAACGAAATAATTAAATATTTTTGGTAAACCTTTATAATCGTTCAAAACAGAATTTATTTACGTTCCGAGAATGTTATTGCCTTTATCCAAATAATCGCCCAGGACGTACCTTTAAAAATTATCGCCGTTATTCCAAAAGCTGGACGAATAATTTTATATAGCAAATTTAGACCAATTCATAGTAAAACCCAAAAGGCGATTAGTATTAATAACCCGAAATATATATGGTTTATCGCCTAAATTAAAGTCCCGATTAATAAAGGTTTAATGAGGCATTGGATTGATATGTTGTACGATCGATTAAAGCGTTTAGTATTAATACTCGACATTTATGCTACCGAAAATCGTATTTAATTATTATTCCAGCTGTACCGAAAGGTGTAAAGAAAATTAGAATTTAACAATCCGCCTGCCCGTATGGTAATCGTCAAAATGCTTACCCAAACCAGATATTATACTTGCGGATTATGGATTACCTATGTTTTTATGTTATTATCCACGATCCTAAGAAATGGGGAAACATAATTATAACCGAAGCGACAGGATTTGGCGAATATCGAATGGAAAATAGCATTGCCGACATGATTAAAGCATTCCTGGGCTTAAAACCAAAAGATAAGGACGTTAAAAGAAACGTAAAAAAATGGCCTGGAAACTTCCCGTCCTTATTAATTAAAGAAAATAACGATAAGCCAAACTTTAATTAATTTACCCGACTATTTTATAATAAACGACGTTAACTAAAGCAATGTTTTAATTAATTTCGTTAATTATTCGTACGATTATTTCCGATATTAATGCCCTTTCCCCATTAATGTAGCTTGGCTTATCGGCATTTAAAGCTATACGTTCTAATTTAATATTTACGAAATTACTATTCGAAATAAAGTATAAGCCCCGACCGAAAGTTAGTAATTAGCGAGCAATGGTTATGGTATAAAGTTAACATGTTACGCCGTATAAGTAAATAAAAGATATATTCGAGGATGCCGGGCAGAAACTTGAACTATATTTCCTATAAAGATGGCCAGGCTGGATTAGTGTGACGGTTATAGGCTTAACCAACTATTAAACCTAGTCGTACGGTTTATGTTGGCAATGGTATTGTGAGAATTTAAGCAATAAAGCGATAGTTACGTCTGGTAATAGCAGATGTAGATCTAGGTAACTAATTGTTATTGCAAGCTGGTGTTATTTAGATTATAGGAAATAATGAGCGTATTGAAGTGGAGTGGAGTGCAGGAATGGGTGCAGCTATTGCTGCAGTAGCCACTGCAGCAGCTATTGCCAGCCACTGCAGGTACTATTGCAGCCACAGTTTCGACCTACTTCCATTTGCTTCACCGCTGGGCATCTCGGCAATCTACTCGGCTATGGCAGTAGGCTAGCAATGGTCTATATATTGCTGCTGACCTGACAACTCTTGTATGCAGTTTCTTATAGCATCAATGGCTTTAGAGATAGTCAAGAAATCCCATTATTCTTCCCAAGCACTGATCAAGATGTTCTGCGTACTGCAACTTCGATGAGCCCTGTCCTAATTCAGTATATATACTTTTATTGGCTCGACCGGCTCGAACCGGCTCGATCTTCCTTTTGGTGGTAAAACCTTTTCGAGCTTATCGAGTTACTTCGAGCTACTGTCCGGTTCGACTGGCTCGAGGCGCCAAGTTCCCTTTTATTTAATTAGGCGTTATAAGCCTATCGAGCCAATTACGTAACCTTAGAGCCATATCGGAGATGCCTTCCGTAACTTCCGACTATTTGTTAATCGAATTAAGGCTTTTGGCCATAATACGATTTCCCCCTTTTTCGGATTTTTGCCTTTAAAGATTAATTTGTTTATCGCATTTATTTAGTAAGTAACTTCCTTTTTTTCATATTATTTTTTTAATATCTAACCGCTATGTTAGGTTATATCGAAAAACAGAAATCCCGTAAGCGTAATAACGTTTTGGTTTTATCTAAAAAAATTTATACTCTTAGTCTTAATATATCCGCGTTTTTTTATTTGCGCTGCAAATTTTACGGAAAAACTTGTAAAGCTTATCCTAGTTTTGGAAAGTGCGCTTGCTGTACCGAGTACAGTAATCCTTATAACCTATTCGGGCCTTCCGAAGCCGAATATAACCGGTTAGTCGTTAAAAAAGACCGTTTTAAACTTTAAAAATATTTTGCTAAGAAAAAGTTGCTTTTCGTTTAACAACGTTTTAACGAATTGCAGCAGTACCTTAGCGAGTTATTTGGTCGTTTGGCTCGTTTGCGGAACCAAAAGAAGCTTTTGCGTAAGCGTAGGATCGAAATGTTACGTAAAGGTATTAAAGGTGCGAAGGCGATAAAGGAATTCGAACGTTTGGAACGAAAGCAATAGCGGCTGGAAGCTAAGGTTGTATCAGCGCAAATTACCCTGCCTGCCGACTGGCCTTTTTTAAGTAACCTAAACTGGAGTACTTTTAACCCTGGCGTTTCCGGCATTGCTGGTAAAAGTTTTTTTAAAAGGCGTTAAGCATTCGTAAGGTTCTTTGCGGGTTCTTAAGTATTTTCGGAACCTGGGTAATCTTTTTATTTGATTAGGTACTAGGTAAGTCCTTTTTTTTTGCGTATATCCAATATTTTTTCTGCTTCGTAGATTAATGCGTCTTTTAAAACTTTTCCGTCCTGTTCCATATTAACTTTAATTGTATCTGCTGTTAACTTTAATAAGGAAATATAAAAGACTGGATAAAACTTAACCCTCGGCGGTAGCTCCAATTTATAATTGTTTTCTGAGATTTTTTTAGCGATTTTGTATAGGCCGATATATTTAAAATCGAAATTTTTATTCGGCCTTTTAGTTTGGATATTTTTGGTAATTAAGTAAACTATTTTCTTTTCTGAAAAGGTTGGTCCCTTTAACCTTTTTTGGTTATAATATTTACTTATTTGGTTGCGTACGAATTTAAGCTTTGATTTTATTTCTGCGTATAACTATTTTAATTATTCCGACGTCAAAATTGCTTTAACGTTAACTGGTTCATTTTTATATAAATTTCGGTAAACTTTAGGTATAAATCTAAAATTGGCAGTTGCTGGCGTCGTTTTAATGCTTTCGTAATAATTAATATTATAAGCTAATTACATAACTGGTAATTTTTCGACCTAATTATTTTGTTCGTAATTAATATAGCATCGTAAATACGTTTTTAGTGTTTAATTAATTTTTTTCGTTTATCCGTTTATTTAAGGTTTAAATACGTTAGAGAATTTATAATTTAGTCCAAATTAAACCATTAATCCTTGTTAAAATTTCGAAATAAAGGTAGTACCTTTATCCGAAACAATTTCCGTTAAAAGTCCGTAAGTACTTAAAATATGTCTAAAGAAAATGTATGCAAATTGCTTTATATCGGTATTTTTATTATAAAATAAGAAATAAAAAAAATTCGTAAATCGATTAACGATTACGAAAATGTTATCGTAATATATTTTTATAGCTAGATCTTTTAATAAAAAAATCTTAGTAATAAAATCCAATATAATCGAATCTTATGGTCGTTCGGTAACTAGTAAGGGTTATAGCTTTCCGTAAGGCTTATGTTATCGTATTTTTGCTTTAACGCAAATATCGCATTATCGTATTATCCTTTGTACTATAGTTTTTATCTTAGGAAAATAATATGTTCGTTATAAGCGTTTTAAGATTTTGTAAATTCTTAAGTGTCCATATATAAGGTATTCGTATACGTTTCGTATTAGGTCCTTTTGTAAATTTTCGGGCACTTATATTTTATTTATTTAATGTTTTGCTAATTAACTAATATTATATTATTAGATGCGTTAATATATATCAACTAGTATTGTTTGTATCGTAACAATTCGTCGCTATTTTAGGTATTTTTCGGGTACAATATCGAAAATTATCTGCTATACTTTAACCTTAAGTTTTTCCAGATTAGGTCGTTTGTTAAGTACGTTTACTTTGCCATTTTTTAATCTTTTTCGATAAATAATAACGTAATCGAATTTAAAAAGGCTTTTTACGTAATACAATTATCTTCCGACAAGTTCTCGTATCGTAAAAAAGTATGTAATATTTTTGTAATCCGTATATATCTTAATTTAATATATATTACCTTTAAGGTAATATCTGAACTCCTCAAAGGCGTTAATAATAATTAGGAATTCCTTATCGTAAATGGGGTAATTTAATTCGGTTCCGTATAGCTTATAGGAATAAAATGCAATTGGGTAAAGTTTTCCTTAATCGTCTCGATATCTAACTATAGCTTTTAAGGCGTAATCCGAAGTATCGGTTTTTAGCTTAACTAGTTGCTTTAGGTCGTATATAATCAGTACTAGTTTATTGGTAAAGGCGTTCTTAATTTGCTAAAAAGTTGTTCCTTTTTTTAAAGTCCATTTAAATGGTTTATCCTTTTTGATAAGTTCTGTTAATGGTATAACTATTTTGCTGAAATTGCGTATAAATTGTCGATAATAATTAGCAAATCCAAGAAATGCTTGTATCTTTTTAACGTTAATAGGTTATATTTAGTTTTTAACTGCTGATAACTTTATAAAATTTATGCAAATTTGTTTTGACGTAATAATATATCCTAAGAATTCGATTTCTTGCTGATAAAAATGGCTTTTTTCGGTATTAACTAAAAGTTTGTCGTTTTATAACGCTTATAAAACCTGGTAAATATGTTTTTCGTACTTTTCCTCCGTTTTCGAGTAAATAAGAATATCGTCGAGGTAGCAGATAACAAAAATATCCAAGTATTTTCTTAGTACATAATTTATTATCCGTTAAAAGATTGCTGGTACGTTGGTTAATCTTATAAGGATAACGAGGTATTTGTATAAGCTATATTTCGTCCTAAGAGCTATTTTCTATTCGTATCTTTCCTTAATCCGAATCATATTATAGCCATCTCGAAAATCGATAGCTATAAACCATTTTGCCCCTTATAAGCGATTTTTTATTTTAATAATTAGTAATAACGGCGTTCTGTCCTTAACGGTAATATCTTTAAATTGTCGATAATCCACCACTAATCGAAGCTTTTCCCCTTTTTTCGGTACAAAAAACATAAAGTATCCAGCTGGTAATTTAAAACGCCGAATCCATCCTTTTCGAAACCTATCTTCGAAGTAATTGCGGAATACATATAATTCTGCATAATTCAGGTTATATATCGGATAAAAGGCGGTACTTTTGCCATTTTTAAAAATTATTTCGTAATTTTATTCATTATATTTTAGCAATTTGGTATTAAGTTTTTTGCTAAATAACTTATCATACTTGTAGTACTATGGAAATACTTTAATTATCCATTTTAATAACTTTTTGGGCGGTCGTTCTAAATCGTCATTTATTCACCTAAATTTTGCTTTAAAATTGGCGATAATACGTCGTATTTGTCGATTATGCCCTTTTTCTTAAATATATCGTATATTCTTAAATAATAAGGTTTCTACCGTTTCTTTATGCTTATATTCGTCTACCTTATCGATCGAATATTAAGATCTTTTGTCGTCTAACTTATCGTTAAAAAATACATCGTAATCCATTTCGCAAGTTTTCCAATTAATGGCCGGGTTATATTATTCCAATCATAGCAAACCTAGGATCAAATCGAAGTTTTCGATAGCGATAACGTCGAAATTAATAATTTATTTTCTTCCTTCGATAAAAATCTTAAAGTAATCCATCTTATATCGAACTTATCCGTCGTCGTAATTAAATATTTAACCTTCGGCGTTCTCGACCTCGTAAAGGTATTATTTATCCTTTCATAATAGCTGTAATTCGTTAACTACTTTAAAAGCAATATAATTACCTTTTATTACGCCGCAATCCACAAATACAGTATATCGCTTATTTTTAATTCGTACTTATATCGTTATAAGTTTTTTTCGTATTATTCGTATCGCATTTAAAGTTTTCCTAAAATATTACTATTTATCTTTATTTCTGCCAACCTGAAACCCCGTTATAAGTAACTTAAATCTTTTAGGTTATTTTCGAATTGCTAAATTCTTTTTCTAAATCTCTTATTTTCGTTTTAAATCTATTTTAACAGCTGCTTTTATCGGCGTAACGTTACTATCAAATATTCCACTTGGTTTTGGAGCGTTTCTTTAGTAATATATTCTAGCTTTGGGATTTTCCAGCTTCGATTCGAAAAAAAGCGAATCTCTTTTTATATAACTAATCGCTCTTTTAGGTCCTTTATAAAAGCTAACTGAATTCGTAAATCGGTAATCATTTTCTAGTAATACTTTTCTACTATTCTTTAAATCAGTTCTTCCTGCGTTTAATAATCGCACCATTCGTAATAATACTAAGGTTTATATGCAAAGTAATATTTTCCTTCTGGCCAGCTCTTAATTACTGCCAGCCCGTCGATTTCTTCCATCGTTACGGCTTTTCGTATATAGCGATATTATCTCTAATCCCTAAAATCACTTCCAATTCGATTTTTAAAATCGAAGCCTTATCGCTATATGCGCATAATTCGTCGCGCGATATATTCTTTTTCGTCCTTGTATACCTCGTATTGCGGTCGTCGACAGTTAACCGCATAAAGCTTTCCATGCCGATCGGGTTTTCCTAAGCATAGATTTTCGTCCTATTTTCGGTATTCCTTTAATTATGCGTTAAGTATTAACTGATTATTTTTTTTATTACCGTTTCTACTATGTACGGGTAAATAACTTGATATCGCTTAATTCTTTTTATTCTTCGTATTTCTATAACTATTAGATAATAATAAGTTCAGTAATTTTAATTTTTTTATTCTCTCGGGCTTTTACCTGGAATAATTTCTTAGCTTTTTTTATTCCTTATCGCATTTTTGATAAAGGGTTATCGTTATTTTTGGCGCGAATCATATTAATCGTCTGTTTGTCGCCAGGTTTCTTATTATATTAATTTTTAAAAACTGGAACCTAATATATCTTTTTCGGACTTTTATATTTTCGCGTAATATATCCGGGCTTACCGTAATTATAACAAATAAGAAACTTCTTATCTTTCGATTAAATGGCTCTTCCTTCCATAAACCTTAGTTAAGTTTCATAAAAAATAAAAAGCGTAAAACGCCTTCAACTTTAGTTAATTCCTTGGAATTTAGACCGTAAAGCGAACTGTTTACGTCGTTTTTGTCGTCGTTTAAACTGTCGATTATCCATTTTTACAACTTTAACAATGTATTTATCGAATGTGCTAAATCGTTCGATTTTGATAATTTCGTCCTTAACATCATCTTTCAGCCTTTTATAGAAAACGTCGATCAAGGTATCGTCTTTATCGTCGACCCACCCTATCTTGGATATAAGGTTCCTGAACTCGATGGCATATTTAAAAGCTGGTTCCTTTTATTTAAGCTGTAAAAGATTTTATACAGCTTTACGTTTTACGTCCGGGTTATCGAAATTATCCTTAAACTTTCGAAAATCCTTTTAGTAACCGTTTCCTAATCGTTTTCTGTATTCTTTAAGTAATCGCGTAACGTAAGCTTAAACTAATTCAAAACGTGCCTTTTTAAAAATCATACCATAATAAAGATTCTGTCGGCGTTACCTTTAATTTTTTCCAGTCGTAAATATACTTTAACCTGAATTAAAAAGCCTTAAACGCTTTCTATACTATCGTAAAGTTCGGGTTTTTTAACTTTAAATTTTAATATAACGATTGCTAATACCGAATCGATTAAGGCGGTAGCTTAAGCAATAAGCTGTTAAACATAAGCCTTAAATTATTAAACGCGTTTTTATAACCATTAGGTAAAGGTAAAAACGGTAACTTCGGCGCTAGTCGACATTTTAACAATATTAAATATTACTTAAAATTTAACGGTATTATTAAATAAAAGCTTGCAACGTATAACGGTTATAAACTTAACCAACTATTAAACGTAATCGTACGGTTTATATTAACAGTAATATCGTAAAAATTTAAATAATAAAGCGATAATTACGTTTAATAATAACAAATATAAATCTAAATAATTAATTATTATTACAAACTGATACTAACGTACCACACCATTAAACGGGCCAAACCATTAAACGGGCCAAAATCTTACACCTCGCAACAATTAATCCAAATCACTTAACCACTATACTTTAAATCGATTCCAATTAATCGAATACTTCTTTGCTAACTGTCTTTACAGCTTCCGGATAAGTGCACGTATTATATCAAGGCTTATTACGGACGCCAGATTGCTATTTATTCTTCCTAAGCCGACTGCGACCGACCAACTTCAGCAGCTATTAGCAGTAATTTTTTGCCATAACCTTTCTGCTGGCTAAAAGAATTTGTTTATCTTATATAGCACGTATTCCTTTTTTTAGGAAACGTTTGTTTTAATCATTTAATTGTATAAGTTTTAAGTTATTGCGAAATCAAGTCCGATACGCCCTGTTACACGACTTATTACACGCCCTGCTATACGTCCCGCACGGACTTTCTATACCCTTCCAACGCGTTTTTAACGTACTCCTAATGCCTTTTACAATACGTTCTCCGACTTTTATCTTTAACGTATTAAAGCCGGACAAAAAATGCTCGCGTATTTAGGTTAAGGATTCGGTCGAGAATAGTTATCTAGTCGGTCGGCTTTGGGTCGTACGAATTAGGGGTAATATTGGCCTAGACGCGTTAAAAGGTAATCGGTCGCGGGCAGGTTAGGTGGGGAAAATGACAACATAACGTCCGCAACAAGCCTTGATATAATGCGTGCACTTGTCGAAAAGCTGTAAAGACAGTTAGCAAAGAAGTATTCGATTGATTGGAATCAATTGGATGTATTGTGGTTGAGTTATTTAGATTAGTTGTTGCGAAGTGTGGGATTTTGGTCCGTTCAATGGTTTGGCCCGTTCAATGGTGTGGCACGTTATTTAAACTATAAGAAATAATAAACGTATATATACTTTTATTAGCTCGACCGGCTCGAACCGGCTCGATCTTCCTTTTGGTAGTAAAACCCTTTCGAGCCCATCGAGTTACCTCGAGCCATTGTCCGGCTCGACTAACTCGAGGCGCCAAGTCCCCTTTTATCCAATCAGGCGTTATGAGCCCATCGAGCCAGTTACGTGACCCTGGAGCCATATCGGAGATGCCTTCCGCAACCTCCGACCGTCTGTCAATCGAGCCAAGGCCTTTGGCCATAACAATTAGGTACAAATTTTTGTTTAATATAAAGAAACCAAAAAACAAAATTTAAAAGGAATAGGAAAAGGCCAAGCAAAGAAAGGATTTGGCCAAACGTCGAAGACAAAGTCCTAAGTAAAAAATAATAAAAAATAAGCCGCGCAAGCGCTAATTAAATTAATTAATAGGTTTCATATATAATTTATAACGTTAAAAGTTAGTTATGTTATATTTTTATTTGTTTTTTAAAATAAATTAAGGATAATCTTATTTCGAAAAAGGAAGATTAAAATGGTATAAAATACCGAGCTAAGGGCCATAACTTGGCTAATCAGTTAATCAACTTTATATGTATATTTCTAGGAGCTTTTTCCGCCGGGCGTAACCCCGAAACATGTCCATCGTCTACTGTTCATCATCAGTTACTTACCACATACACTTATATCTATTTTAGAGTTAGGTTTAATACCGACCCAAATACAGTATTTTTCGTTTGCCTTCATTACCGTTACATTCGGCTACTTTATCGTGACCCGCTTTTCAAAGATGCTCTGATCGGAACTAAGTCTCCCCGTCCCAATTTAGTACCTAATTAAGTAAAAAGATTATCCAGATTCCGAAAACATCTAGAAACCCGCGAAAAACCTTACGAACGCCCAGCGCTTCTTAAAGATTTTACCAGCAACGCCGGAAGCGCCAAAGTTAAAAGTACTCCAGTTTAAGTTACTTAAAAAAGGCCAGTTAGCAAGCAGAAAGGTTTACGCTAACGCAACCTTAGCTTTTAACTACTGTTGCTTTCGTTCCAAACGTTCGAATTTTTCTATCGCTTTCGCACTTTTAATACCTTTACGTAATATTTCGATTCCATGCTTACGCAAAACCTTTTTTTGATTACGTAAACGGACCAAACGACCAAATAATTCGTTAAAACGCTATTAAACTAAAAGTAACTTTTTCTTAGCCAAACGTTTTTAAAAATCCAAACGATCTTTCTTATCTACTAATCTTTAATACTTCGATTCGGAAAAACCGAAAAGGTTATAAAGATCATTATGCGCGATATAACGAACGCACTTTCCAGAACTAAGATAAACCTTGCAGGTTTTTTCTTTAAGTTTGCAGCGCGAACAAGAAAATGCAGATATATTAAAACTAAAAGTGTTAATTCTTTTAGATAAAATTAAAACGTTATTACGTTAGCGGGATTTCTGTTTCTTAATATAACCTAACATAACGGTTAGATATTGGAAAAATGATATAAAAAAAAGAAAGTTACTTACCAAACAAATGCGACAAATAATTAATCTTTAAAGGCAAAAATCTTAAAAAGAAAAAAATTATATTATGGCTAAAGGCTTTAATTCGATTAACAAACGGTCGGAAGTTATAAAAGGCATTTCCGATATGGCTCCAGGGTTACGTAACTGGCTCGATGGGCTTATAACGCCTAATTGGATAAAAGGGGACTTAGCGTTTCGAGCCAGTCGAACCGGAACAATGGCTCGAAATAATTTGATAGGTTCGAAAAGGGTTTTATTACCAAAAGGAAAATCGAGCCGGTTCGAGCCGGTCGAATTAAAGAAAGATATATATATTTATTATTTCCTATAGTTTAGATATTATTAGCTTGTAATATAACTTGGTTACTTCAATTTATATCTGCTATTATCAGACGTAATTATCGTTTTATTGCTTAGATTCCTACGATACCACTGCTAACATAAACCGTACGACTAGGTTTAATAGTTGGTTAAGTTCATAGCCGTCACAATAATTAATTGTTATTTTAAGCTGGTAATATTTAAGTCTATAAAAATAATAAGCGTATATATTTTACTTTTCGGTTTAACGGGTTTAAACCGGCTTAAACCCGATTACAGTAATCGACTCACTTTGAGCCTTTTCATCGTCCTGGCTTAACCGGCTTTAAGCGCTAAGCCCTTGCTAACCCAATCAAAAATATTAAGCTGGTTTAAGCCAGTCACGTAACTTGAGACCCACGTCGGGGATGTGTCCCACATCCTCCGACCGTCTTTCTATATGCCAAGTCCTTTTGGTCATAGCAGAACGTCGAACAGGAATGGGAGAGATATGTAGACGCGACCATTAAGGTATCGGAGCACCGTCGTGGGTTGTCACGCCTTGTTGGGTTTGGTTGTTGGGGACCAAACCGAGGAAGGTAGTCTTCGATAGTCAGCTTACAAGCAGCTGAGCAAAACCTTTTTCGGGGATCTTCGACTGCCGGTGGACTGTCTCCGGGCTGGGAAAAAATGATATATAGGTATAAGGAGGTCTTAGGACCGAGAAGATGTTACCAATTGTTAGAACAGATCCAAGCATGTTTATGGTTCAAAGAAAGTTGTCTCGAAACGGTCTGTCGTTTATTTACTCAAGTCCATGGCGTTTGTGAGACGGATCGAAGATGCCTCGAGACGTCATACTACTCTCCAGGAGAAGGTGCCTCTGTACAAGACGGAAAGCGCATATCAGTGAAATTTATATGGCTGTGTGTTTATATCCCTAGAACCGTGCTTCAAGCATTTAACGGCGGCAGTACTGGCAACTTTCATCGGCGTTTTCAGACCATCGATACCTTAAGCCTCCGCTGGCGCAAATGGTGCAGGTTTGACCCGGTGCCGGTGTGCATCTCGGGTATGCTCGCGTGATTCGTGAAAATATAGACGTTGATAAGATCATCTGGGTAGCCCCCCTTCGGCTATACCTATTCAACTATGGGCTTTTGGTGGTTCGCGAACCTTTAGGACCGATATGAATTTGCGTTTTCTTATGTCGAGACATATTCCATCCAAGGCAGGTGAGTATAATAGTCATCCACTTTGGAGTCACTCGAAAACCGCCTCCTGGCCCTACACTAACATAGCTTATGTCAATGGGCTATTACGAGATGACCGCCTACTCGGGGCAGGACAGGTATATGGTAATGACACATCGTCCGCATCTATGATTTAACCTCAGGGCCATTCCTACCCAACCGGGTGTGTCAGAAGCTTATACTTAGGGTGCGTCAATGTATCAGGTGTGCCTAGTTCGGCGAGCATGCAACCGTGATCGAGCCTACGCTCGGTGAGGGGAAACTGGTGTCACCGCTCGGGCATGGCATTTTATACATCAATAACAGGCACCTAGGGGGCGAGTAAGTGTCACAACGTCGGATGAGAAGCTACCCTTTCACATATGTCCTGGGGCTTCCTCATATACACATCAACCCATTATTTTAGACCTTTCCAAACATAACCCTTGGCCGGTAGCACATGCGATATGGACACGGCATAGGGGATATAAAGTTTCTGAATGGTACAACTTAGCATCCGGCTGGACGTCTATCCCGTTGCTACCGACCCGCTGCGAATTGTCAGAGAAAGGGGTGAAGTACAGAGTGAAAGACAGAGGGAGTAGCCTAGCTGGTAGTTCACAGTATAGGTAGTAAATGGATGACCATTACTGCCTGCCTTTCTTCGAATACTTGGGGCGAAGCCCCCCTATATATACACAAACCAGACCCCCTCACTGTTGGGGCCCTGGGCCCTAGAAAGGGGGTCACAGCTTGGCATCTGACGGCGATGTGGAATTTGCGACACGTCGACCTTATACGACTCCCCCCCCCCCAAAGATCAGAAGTCTAGCTTCAGTGTACGTGCGTAGTGACAGGCTCGAGGATCTATATTTCGCGACCCTAGTAAGTCTGGGCATGTGTTGTTATGCTATCTACTCGTCCTGTTACTGGGCCTCGGCGTGGATGCTTAAGTATAACTGAACTATTGGATGAACCCAAACGTCTTCCCTAGGCCCATATTACCTCCTTGGGAGGATATATCATGGTAGCCATGCGGTGGTGGAGATGTTAATGTCATCCTGATGAAGTTAACAAGGTACACTTGGTAACTCATTCGGGACCCCGAGTTAGAACTGGAAAACCCAGGTGGTTCTAGGACCAATATATCTACAGCAACACGTTTGTACAGCACGCGGCCCCTGACGTACGCGGAATCGATTATGGGCGCACCATGTCAGTTTATGCTTCATAACATGCGTATAAGAGTTCATAGCTTGCAATGATTGCTTCGTTGCTATCGCATATCCTAAATTTTTTTTGTCACAGGTGGATATATCTCTACCGGAGCAATACTAGAGACTGGATACGTATACTTAAGGTAGTAAATCATTAAATTAAGCGGCAATGACAGTCACAGTAGGTACTTGGCGTGCCCCGAAATATACTGTAATATCCCTCCGACCAAATTACTATTAACGCCCGGATCTACTTGAGGTAAATAGTACGAAAGAAACGCAAGTTGACGTTGTCGGTATTTGCGTCTCTAGATGCAGGGAATACCCGAGTCTTCTACTTCTAGCTTTCCGTGGGCTGGGCGGGCTGGGCGCGCATCGCCTACCTCGTAAGTCGGCTGAACGCGGGAGGAGGTAAGAGGTACTTGTATGATCCGGCCGACTTGCAGTTTGGTCCAATGAACGAATCAATTCCTCGTCATTTTACCCGAGCTTCCGGAGGTGAATGTTCACATCGGGAACTGCAGATGGTGACGACCTACCAAAGAATTGATCCAGCCACGAGGAGGAGGAGGAATACTGGTATGTGGTTGGACGGAGCTAGTAACAGGCGCCCACCAGCTGTCGGGAACCGGTGACGGCTAAGCTCCCTACCCGTGTGTGGCGCATGCGGCTCCCCCATAGAATAAGTGCCTCAGGCCGCTATCTTCTTCTAAGCGTAACCAGTTAGTAACATTCAAAGAAATTAATTGAATGAACCAAGCTCCAGCAGCTCCGGTATCTTGCGACGAGACAACACCCACGACTTCGATTCCGATAGTCTGACGGCATCCCACTCGCCCCATCGAAGGCTTGACGCTTCAGAGTTAGACAGCGCCTGGAATATCTTTGCGATCGACTCGGTTGGTGGTGTTTGCGGCCCGCACCCGATAACATTTCACACGAGAAATACGGGAAAGAGAAAACACGGAACGGGCCTTCAACATGTCAAACCGACAGGCTGCTTTGTGAGATCTAATTGGCTTTCTTTGAGCGCAGCAAGCTCTAACATAGCTGCCTCATAGGTCGCTCTATCGGCGCTCCTTAAAGCTGGCTCTCGACTGGGCCGTCCACCGTCATTTATGGCGAGGCCAAGCTCTCTACATCCGATCCCTCTTCGAGGCCAACCGGAACATCACAGATACGAGGAAACAAAGGGTACAGCTTCCACAACTCCGCCGCCCACTCGTTAGATCTGGCGTGCACCACACTGGCGTTGAGCAGACCTCGGATGGCTGACGTGAATGCGCGGGATATAGGCGTTATTGCGGGAGACCGAGAAGCTGCTGGAGACATGGAAACACCCCGACCCGTATTGCCATCCTACAGCCCCCGGAGGTGCGTTTACGGATTGAGGAATGGCCTACCATTAGAAACGGGGATTAGACTGACCGACTTTTGACAGGCTCCAAGTATGAGCGGAACCTGCCAGTACACAACACTGCCCGTGAGTCCCCCTCGGTAATGTTCACACCACGCTTCTATTTGATACTGACGTTGATCTAGCGCCGCCACCGCTCAAGTTCTAGATGTAGATACTGCCGGAAAGGAGGGGCAATCGTCACTCTGTACATAGAATCTGTAATATGCATTTAGAAGTGAATGCCAAAGTGGGCAAGACACCGGAACCATGGCGATTTCGTCGTCATCTCATCATGAAGTTCGCATTGAATTTTCAATTCAGCCGCCGCTCGGGACTACGTAGTTAGTTATCTTGTGCCAGCTGGTGATGGCAGGATTCCACATCTTGTTAACATGCCACCTACCAATGTCGCAATTCCAGACAAACTTGGATGACATACAGCTCCAATATAACTCAACAGATGTAGCGCATTCCTCCAAAGTTTGAAGTAGCCCATGTCAACCATGTGTAGAACAGAAAGCGAGTATTGTTCAGAAAGTGTTCTCATTCGTGTCCATTGCCCAATGGATTATGTGTATAATGTACAACCCATACGCGTAAAACAGCGTGAAAAAGCAAACCGTGCCCTGCCGTGACCCCGTGGTTCATGAAACGTCCCAAACGACCAACCAGAAATCAAAAACGCTTCCCCGCTTACAGTTCCTGACTCGCGTTCTTGCCGGTCTTGCCAGTCTTCTTGGGCAGAAGGTCTGAAGCACGGTTAGACGATGCCAGTCCGAAGGCGGGATGGACAACTTACTCTGATGAATGTTGGGCAGGACACCACCTTGCGCGATGGTGACGTGGCCGAGAAGCTTGTTCAACTCCTCATCGTTGCGGATGGCGAGCTGCAGATGTCTGGGGATGATACGAGTCTTCTTGTTGTCACGGGCAGCGTTGCCAGCCAGCTCAAGAATCTCAGCGGCGAGGTACTCAAGGACGGCAGCGAGGTAGACGGGCGCGCCGGCACCGACACGCTGAGCGTAGTTACCCTTGCGGAGCAGACGGTGGACACGGCCGACGGGGAATGCGAGACCGGCCTTGGAAGATCGGCTGGAGGCGCTCATGTTAGCATATCAAGTTGGAATGCAAGACAAGGCACGATTTATTTTGCTCGACTGGACGCGTTGCTGCCGGACGGTGACCGATCCGGAATGAGCGCGATTAGGCCATCCAAGTGGGAAAGGGACATATGGAATTGATAGCAACTTACGATTGCGCGTTCTTGGAACCGCTGGCCTTGCCTCCGGATTTGCCTCCAGTCATTTTTATGGTGGTTTTGGGTGAGTTTAGTGGGAAAAGTTGATGTGTCGTGTGTAGGTGCAAAAAGTCGAAGATGACTGATGCTGCTAGAGCTTGCTCGTGAGTATGGAGGCTTGTTGTTGATGGAAAATTAGATACGTTGGGAGATGGAATTGGAAGAAGATGTGGTGGGGGAGAAGCTCTTTAAGTAGCTCGGTCGCGTCAGAGGGCAGGATCACAGAATCACCAGCTAAAGCGCGCGGGTTTGCCACTAGTCCGAATTGGGTTTGTGCAAAAAGGCGATTGATTAACTTTGGGGCCTTTGGAAAATAACAATAAGTAATAAATAAAATGCCTACTAAAAACATCAGCAGCAGCATGGGAGGAGAGCTTAGGCCTACTACAACCCACGCTCCTGCAACTGCACCCACATCACCCACACTCTCTTACCCGCAACCACAACAGCTACCAATCTACGTGCCTCCCTACACATACACACACATGCACATGCATGCATGCAGCCGTCAGGTTGAGCTAGCCAAATAACTATCTCGGCGTCTACCTAGCTCCCCCGTTATATGAATCAATTTGATGGTATAAGAACTCCATCAAGCCAATCAGGTTCATGTAATCATAAAAGAAAGCCATTTTAATCATCCGGACAAGGTCTGGGGTTAGCTCGCTGGTTGGTTTTTTTGTCGACCCGCTCGATATCTTCCCTAAGTTCCTGCAGGATCACCGCCGAATATCTCAGGTCTATGCGCCTGCGTGCCCATGAATTTTACCTGCTTTGATCCCCCAGCGATTGTTGCCTCCCTACTCCCCTACCTTACCTTAGGATATAGGTGAATCAACAAAGCTACCCCTTTATGATACTAACAGGCAGGCATGCATTCCTCGCCCTCCGGTGCTTTCCATCTGTCCTGTACTAAACAAGGCCACACTTCCTCGAGTCTGACTGATTGTGCTCGGGTTCCACAGAGACAATCATACGCCTAGCATCATACGCCTAGAAAATTAGGTTCTTTTATTTCAGGGTTGTGTGGTCCAGTACCAGTTTCTTTCCGAGTCGACTCGTTTCTTCACCTATTCCGTGGTGATCGTGAGGTTTTAGTCTGGAAATGTTGTTGCCTTTTGTCTGATTTTGTCTGTCCGACCACTCCGAGAGCTTTTTCATGCGCACTGGTTTTTCATCCGGGCCTCGATTTCGTCACATCTAATCAGTGTATCTGACATATCTGGTTGACTTAGGGGCTCCCGGTGATGGTAAAAAAGGGTTGTATTGGTATGGTTTGACCGCATTTTGGCCTAGATTTGATAGAACGTCTCCAACATATGAATATTCGATCTGAATATGAGCTCCACGTTCCATACATCTTGGAATGGTCCGTAGGCCATGAATATTCTAATTTTGGTATAAGATATACCCCATGTACCCCATAGTTCAATAATAGCTTCTAGAATACTTAGTAATCACCGACTCCGGGGTTGTCTAAGCCGAGTACCACCTGTGACAAGAGAACCGATCAGTCTAGCCGGAGGCCGTCTATACGGGGGTGTATCACGGAGGTTGAGGTAGGAAATATCGGGGGTCTACCGAGACTACGACCTCCGGAGCCGGCATGGGTCACGATGGCTTCATTCTCATCCCGTCCGACTGTACATATCGTAAGGGATCCACATGCGAGGACCTAACTCCTACCTAATTCGCAGTTCCCCAGACCCTCCAGCCCCCCTGCTTGTCATTCTTAGCTAAGGTACCTACGCTAAGGTACCTACGCCCAGGTACTATAGTCAGATTGATATCGAAGGCATATTAATTACATCAGGAATCAGAAAAGCACCATCCATTAAAGAGGTCGCTGATTGGCTGCCTTGTGGTTAATTCCCTTTTCCGTCGATTTGTTGTTATGTACGACCTTTCTGATTCCGGGAAAACATTCCTTGCGGCAATCGAGGTCTGTGCTCCTCCCTGACACGCGTATGTATCGTAGAGATCGTAGAAGTGAAAAGGAGGAATTTGTCGTGCCGCGTGTTACCCCCTTGTGCTCGTGCGACGCTCTGGCCGTTAGGACTTGCCGGCGGTGGTCGGTGGTCGGTGGTGGAGATCAGAAGCAAGGCCCCACCCAAGGCGCCGCCCTTCCGCATTTGTACCCAAGTACCGATTCCTGCAGTGTAATTCAGATAGCGACCTTGAATTTTGATCAAATCGCGGCGGCATCAGCGTTTTCCCCTTTCAATCAGCCAAATCAGTAAATCACGCTAGCGCTCTTCGCGTCCAGCTACAAAAGGACTGCAGCACCCCCCATCTCTTCTTCCAACAACAACCTCGCATTTCCCATCTATAACTTCTGACAGCACCACACACTCAAATCATTTGGATTTTATCATCCATCAACAAACAGCATCTCATTTCCATCAAATTCTCATCATTCATCTTCTCCCCCATCACTAAAAATGCCTCCCAAAGCTGCTGACAAGAAGCCCGCCTCCAAGGCCCCGGCTACTGCCTCCAAGGCTCCCGAGAAGAAGGATGCCGGCAAGAAGACTGCCGCCACTGGTGACAAGAAGAAGCGGACCAAGGCACGAAAGGAGACCTACTCCTCCTACATCTACAAGGGTAAGTTATACATGCTCCACATAACGCGTTCCCATCTCGCGACCGCGGTGTTTACCGCACATCGCGCTCATTCCCAGTTAACCACATTTGATTGAAATCGTTTACTGATATTTGGCTGTTTAGTCCTGAAGCAGGTCCACCCGGACACCGGTATCTCCAACCGTGCCATGTCCATCCTGAACTCCTTCGTCAACGGTAAGTCATTTCCCTGCTCAGTCACGACGCGGTATGACGCGTTTAAGGACCAGCGCATTTCTAACATGTGACACAGATATCTTCGAGAGAGTTGCCACCGAAGCCTCCAAGCTGGCTGCCTACAACAAGAAGTCCACCATCTCCTCCCGAGAGATCCAGACCTCGGTTCGCCTGATCCTGCCCGGTGAGCTCGCCAAGCACGCCGTGTCGGAAGGCACAAAGGCCGTCACCAAGTACTCCTCGTCCACGAAATAAGTGCTCGGGTTTCTGCTTGCCGTGGTTTTTTCATTTGGCGTGGGAACTCTTTACTGCTTGGCATCATGACGAGATTTGGCCAGGGCTGGAATGAAAGTCCCCAATCACTGGGAGTCTCATAATGCGTTACGGATGGTTCTGCTTTTTAGGGGGCAATGTCTTTACACAACATGGTCTGGGGTTTGCGGTTGTACAATACAGTTTCCCGATAGGATTTCCGGAAATGAGATCTGAACATGAACAAACCATTTTCCATCATCCCCGTGACGATTGTCTCCTGACAACTGGGGTCTGCTTACGGTCTTTTTAGGTGATTTGCTGATCCTGCACAGTTGTGGCATGTTGACGCCAGCGCACCGAGCCGGACACGTATGCCGTGCATGCCCCCCCTCGCTTAGCATAGCTCGCGTCCAGATTGTGTGGCGGTGGTGGAGTCGCGTATGAGACCAGATCTACTCTGCAGCGCCGAGGAGCATAATCGAACAAGCCATAAAAGAGTTGCTCTACGAAGATATCATATTGGAGCAAAAACCGAGCCTTTGATATTCTACTCGACATTTGACACATACGCAAGTTATGCAGTTTACTGAGGACAGCGTGTCCACAGGTAAATGCAGGCCACCGCATGCCTCGCGAATTTACAACGTCTATCTTCATGCTAACGGAGTATGCGGGGAAGCCTAGTTGTGTTGCCAGTTTTATTTCCATCGGTACAATCGACCGAAGCCATCCGCCACCGCTCAGTTCACCCACGCCACCAGGCTTCACAAGTCGAATAAAGGTTGTGGATGGTGAAGACGCCCGAAAGCGCCCTAGAATAAGTTGGCTGATGTATCGGTTTTTGATGGAGAAACGCCAAGCCTCATTGCAGACATGACGTATGGACATACGACCCGGATGATGGATAGGCTTATGCATCACCAAGTCCAGCTTTGGTCTTCTTGACCACTTGCGTGATAGGAACCATGATGCCCTTGTTATCACCTGTGCCCAAGGCCATTCCCTTGGACCAACCCATCTTCTCAAGCATCGTCCTGCCCTTGTTTTCGGCACCCAGCTCTGCGGCGTGCTGGCCAACAACATCCCCTTCACGATACGTAAGAGAATGGTTGCCACGGGCCCTTCTCGGCTCGGCCCGCTTGAGAATCCTCGTCTGCTTGACAGTCTCCTCGTCGACGTCTACGCGGGGGAACCACGTCCGCTTGATGCGGGCGAATTCGCGTTCGAAGAAGGCCTGCTCAAAGGGTAGGGTGGCTTGAGATCTATAGAGAACGGTGTATCGGTTGTTTCCCTTTCCAGCCGACTGTGATTTGATTTTGAACTTATTGGCTAGCTGGTGGACCGTCCTGCGCGCTTGCTTGTCGAACGGGGGTAACTGAAGCCTAGTGGAGAAATTATTAGCAAAGTAAGCAATCGCGGGGGGAATAGAGGCCAGGCGAGGGACTCACTGTGGCCGAGCGCCAATGAGGAAAGACTCCAGCTCGTTGGCAAGATCGTCAATCGTCATACCCCCGCGATACTTGACTCTAAGGTCGTCGGGGTTGGCATTTTTACCCAGCAAGCCTTGAGATCGTAGTTCTTCACGAGCCTTCTTCTTCTCTGCCTTCTTAAGACGGTCTTTCTGCCAGGTCATGTTCATCGCTTCCTCAAGCTCAGAGTCCGAACCTTCGAACGCCTTAGGGCCGTTCTTAAAGTTGTTGAGGCTAGGACGGTGCCAATCCATCAGGTCTAGATCGTCAAACGCGTCTGCCATCAGCGTGGCACTAGGATATTGGCCTTTCGTCTGCATGATTTTGGCCTTCTTCGTGGAACCCTTCTTTTTCCGACGCCGCGTTCCCTTCGGGGCTGGTTGCCAATTGCCTTCACCGGAATCAGAGTCGGCATCATCGTAAAGCAGGATCTCATCGCTCCCAAGGCCTAGCTCTTCTTGCTTGGCTAGCGTGCGAGCCATTCGCTCGTCCTCGAGCTCGAGGCGGCGTTTTTGGGCTTCCTCGTCAGCCTCGTCGGCGACTGAACCGTCGCTAGAGTCTTCAGCGCTCGAGCCCCCCTCGAGGATCGCGTCGCTATCGGTGCCTCCTAGATCTCGAAGCACATGGAATGCATGGGTGCCGATAACGGGACCATCGTGCTCGCCATCGCCATCTTCGCCTTCGTCCGACTCTTCTCGCATGTTAGCGATATAGTCAGCAATGATCGCAGCTTCCTCGTCCGAGGTTGTGCTGGTAGATGCAGCGCGGCGCCCTCGACCACGCTTCGCCGCGGTAGACAGTGGTATGTGATGATCCACCTCAACGACGGCCTCCTGGACATGTTGCTGGGTCGTCTCCTGTGTCACTGGGATTTCGGCGTTTTGAATGGACTTCTCGACTACTCGAAGCTCTAAATCCATCTCGCGGAGCTCCAGGGTACCAGGCTGGCTGTCATGCTGACCAGACGTATCCTGGCTGGGTTCAGCCGGGTTACGGTTCTGACGGCTAGCATTTCGGCCCTTGAACAAGATGACCTCTTCGCTGGAGTCTGAATCGCAGCTAGGCTCGGGTGTGGCGGTGTCAGTAACAGGCCGCTGCGATGGGCGTAACAATCTATTGACTGTGAGGTCAAGAGTAAATGAGGGAGCGGAGAGCTCCTCGGTGACGGCGTCTGGCGTTTGGACATGTTCGGCAGGGGTATGCTCCTCGTAAGAGGCTTCCGCTGTGGTAGGATTATCTTTCCGGGCCTCCCGAGCTAGTTGTGTCTGGCTGAGCGCTTTCTGCTCGACCTCTAGGTCTTTTAGGGGATCCATGAAGCCAGCGCTGACAAATTTGACAGGCTGGTTTCTCAGCTTAGTACCTAGGCTGGGCTTTCCTCGGCGGTTGTAAGCGGTGTTCCTCGCCTCTTCTGCGAGGGAGTAGTTGCCTGCAGAGTCCATGTTCAGTAAGGAGACGTGTTTGCGGCAACCAGATAAGGGCTTGCTCTACCGTGACGGCGGGCATTGCCTGCCGAACCCTGGAATGATGAATCGCCGTTATAGTCAGCAAGTATCTTCCCCAGTAGGCCGCCGGCCTTGCGTCTACCCGGGCGAGGACCCTGGGGTCGAGCAGGCTTGTTGTTGTTCTTCCTTCGCGCCATGGTTGCTACGTATGAGGAGATATCGTACGTTGTATGTCTGGATTTCGAAGGCGATGTGAGGCTTAGATAAAAAGTGAACAGGGGTACCGAAGATAGGAGAAGATGGCGTGGAACTGATATGGGGAAGGATTTCCTTGGAAACGGAAGTGAGAGATGTGGTAAAATGGGAGAAACGGGGATCTGAAGGTCTTTGACCGCCTGGGCCTGACTCAGTGACTGCTTTTTTCACAATGAAGA
Organism: Monosporascus sp. mg162; assembly: GCA_004155945.1. Lineage (NCBI taxonomy): Eukaryota > Fungi > Ascomycota > Sordariomycetes > Xylariales > Monosporascus > Monosporascus sp. mg162. The sequence goes on from QJNY01000164.1 coordinate 36,090, forward strand.
TTAGTCGAATAGGAAAAAGACAAGATGCAGTCTAAAATGCCATTCTGACGTTGAAGCTCCCTTGACGTTAACAGGCAACTCCCGGCTGAGGACGCAGAGACGCGGGACGGGGAGAAGCTGTTGTCCCTGACTTTCCCCCCCACAAGGTTACTCTCAGCGCCACCGAGACCACCCCAAGTGGGTAGCAGACGATAAGTAGATACAGGTACCGTCAATATAACGGGTCTAGTAAGAACCGATTAGAGTACGTGATTATAGAGCTAACATGTGTAATGGCGCCGTTTTAGCGTGGGTATTGTAATGTAACGTACTCACTAGAGGCCACTGTCGTTAGGCAGTTGATAGATGGGGACGGGGTTCCGGTGGCGGGATGGGACTAAAGGACGCAACGGTGAGTATTAATCGACAGCGTCCATTGTCACTTATCGAAGAGGGGAGGGGAGGGAGGGAGAGGGAGAGAGGGGAGAGAGGGGAGAGAGAGGGAGAGAGCTATTGGTGGGTAGGCCGCGGGGCAAGGCGGAAAGGTGCAGACAGCACTTACGAAAGTACTGTAGGATCCGGCTTGGGAGAACACTTGAGGCTCACAACGAGACCAGAGCGGACTACTCCTATTTTACTTGCAAAAATGGCGATGAGTTCTCTGACTTGGAGCTGCACGGTATTAGGCAAAGGGTTTGTTAGCTCATGTTGAAGTTCTATGCATGTGGACACTGACGTACGGCATCGCTACATCTGCCTATGTACGTGCCTATTTGCTGTAAGAGGAACTGGTTTATCGTTATCGCTATCGCTATCTCTATCTCAGTAGCTACTAGCTAGACTACTAGCTAGTACAAGGACCTCCATATGCAACTAGTGGACTGCTCTAGCTATTGTAGGTAAAGTGTTCAACACTACTATTGTACTGCATATATATGTATGCATGTATGTAAAGTTGTATGTAAGAAGCTACGCCGTTACGGTACGTATGGCTGGGGGGGTCAGTCACAATGCATCAGCTGCTGCGACCTCCCCCCCACACCCCCCCGGGGCAGCCATGACTCCATGAGAGAGACAGCTCCGGATGACCGTTTGAGCTGAATGTCAGTCTGTTTGGTTGGCCATCATACCTACAACACAGTCTTGTCAGGGGCAGCAGTGGTGAGCTCCGTCCACCATCTCCAGCTTATCTGTATGTGTCGCTTACCCGGTTTTATCGTCCTTCTACTCTTAAGTGAGCAGCAAGTCAGAGAGAACCAGGACTGCTACCTACCCTGCTATCTATCCTCCCGTCGTTCCGTCTGAACATCGAATCTAGTCACTTACCTAGCGCTCATTTTGACCTTCTGTTACCTTTCCTATTGCGGTCTCCTGTTATCGCCTTTCCCGACCCGGTCTGTCATCCTCTCTTTCCTTAAGATGCTCAACTATACAACGTAACATTGTCGACTCCGGTCTCTTTGAATTCTCCCGCTGAGACGCACACCTACACACTTGCAGGCGCATACCCAGAAGCCCAGGCATCCACCTACATCCTGCCGACTATCCGTCCGAGTCGTCCGAGACCCTCTTCGGCGTATCGCCCTTCACCATGGACACCACAGTCGATCTCGGTCGCCGCCTGGTGCAGATGTTCTGGGATCCGGAACCCACAAATGATGTAGTCCGGGACCAGCCAGTCTGGTGTCTCGGATCCTCTTATAGACTCAACAACAGCCCCAGCGCTAAACCGGAAGCATCTCCAAGCCCCGAAGCATCGTCCAAAGAACCCGTAGTACCTCGCGCTACAACTCTTCCAGAGACCCCTCCCGAATCGACGTCAAGCAGCCTAGATTCGTCGCTAGCCTACGATGAGGCGCCCCTAGATGGGGGTTGGCCGCCGGCATTCCTCGACGACTTCGAGTCCAGGATATGGATGACGTACCGATCCGAATTCGAACCTATAGCCAAATCTCAAGATCCCAAAGCCGTATCCGCCTTGTCTTTCTCGATGCGGCTCAAGAGCCAACTCTCCGAGCAGAACGGCTTCTCCTCGGACAGCGGCTGGGGATGCATGATAAGATCTGGCCAGAGTCTCTTGGCAAATGCCATGGTGTCTCAGCGTCTTGGTCGAGGTGCGGCTCGATACCATAACCATCGATGAGGTCGCTAACAAGACTTTCTAGATTGGAGGCGCGGCGCACAGGTCCAGGAAGAGAAGGAAATTCTCTCCTTATTCGCCGACGACCCGAGAGCACCATATTCCATACATAACTTTGTACGTCACGGTGCTAGAGCTTGTGGAAAGTACCCCGGTGAATGGTTTGGGCCCTCGGCGACGGCGAGGTGCATCCAGTGCGTATTTTCCTGTCTCCTTCCGAGCATGCGGCGTCGTGTTCTTTTGGGGCGTTATACTAATACATGTTAATCCAGGGCCCTGACGAATGCCAACGAACTGAACCTCCGTGTCTATTCTACGGGCGATGGACCGGACGTATACGAGGACAACTTTATGAAGATCGCCAGGCCCGACGGGACAATTTTCCATCCGACCCTTATTCTGGTAGGCACGAGGCTTGGTATAGACAAGATCACACCGGTATATTGGGAAGCTCTTGTGGCATCATTGCAAATGCGGCAATCCATTGGTATTGCAGGGTAAGTATGGAGATATGACACGGCTTCCTAGAGCAACTTGTCTAACTGGAGGCACCAGGGGCCGTCCATCATCGTCACATTACTTCATCGGCGTCCAGGGATTCTATTTCTTCTACCTAGATCCCCACTGCACCAGGCCAGCCCTGCCATATCACGAGAACGCGGGCGAGTATGCTCAAGAGGAGATTGATACGTGCCACACACGGAAGCTACGCCGGCTACACATCAGAGAGATGGATCCTAGCATGCTCATCGGCTTCCTCATCCGAGACGAGGAGGACTGGAAAGATTGGAGGCGGGGCGTGAAGCACGTACAGGGCAAGGCGATCATCCACGTGTCTGACCATGATCCTGTCGCTCAGCTTAGCGAACAAGGCGGCGCCATCGACCAAGTCGAACCCCTGAGTGATGATGACGACGAAGATAAAATTCCTGTTTCGGATGAGTAGAATGCGGATGAATAATGGATCTCGGGTAGCATGGGGATACTACTTCGGAGGCGGGTATAGGCTGGCGTTACTGTCGCGTTAACGGATCCTCATGAGGCGCCGGCGATGTCATAGGTATAATAGGGACTTACTGCTTGCTGGGCATTTAACTCTTCGACGTACAATTTAAATTCGCAATCAGCTATGCCGGCATCATGCTTCACAGGGCGATAGGTTGTCCGCCACGAGTGAATTGCATCCTCCGGCGTCGGTCAGCTTAGGCCGGCGGTGAAGCTCGGCAACACTTCCGAGATCATAGCATTTGTTACGGCCTGGCACGACCTTTTCTGGCGTATAAAACGTCTTTTCGCACCACACTTCTTAGAGGGCGATCATCAGTTCATCGCTTCTTCTTCTTCTTGCCAGACTGGGTCGCGGCTGTGGCTGTCTTTAGTGCCGCATGTCCACTCTCGTCTATATGCTTGAAAAGCTTCGTCCTCGATTCGAACGCGGCATTGCACCGGGCACATGCCTACCATAGCTCATTCAGCAACTCAAAATTTAGGGGTGCGGAGGGTGCATTAACAGGTGGCGAGCGGTGACTTACGTGAGCTCCTGACTGGTCGGAGGCAGCTTGACGGGCTGCCTTCTTCTCCCTCTTAGCTTTCGCCTTGCCCACCTTTTTCTGGGGTGGTTCGTCCTCGATCGAGACGTCTTCGACTCGCTCAGCCAGACCGTCGGCCACTTCTTCGTCATCGCCCAGCGCTGGTTCGGACTTCGTCCGTTTATCCTGGGCAAGACGTGCTTCTACGGCGTCTCTAGATGCGTATTCGTCGTCTTCGCTCTCGCTCCCGGAGTCGACATTGGTGACCCTCGAGCTAGCCGGCTTGGTAGTGTCTGTCTTCGATGCTGTTTCTAAGCGGCTCGTGCCATCTGTGAGAGGCGTTTCGGCCCTGTCATGCTCGGCATCCGCTTCACTCTCCACGCCATCCTCGTCCACGTCTGGCAGTGGTGGCTCGGCAGGCGTGTGAAGTCCCGAGGACTCGCGGCCTAGTTCAAGGTTCGCGTTCTCCTTCTTCATCTCTCTCTGTAGCTGCTGGACCGCTTTGACGTGCTTCTTGCTCTTCTCGTGGGCCTCGTACTGCTTCTCGCTCTTGAACGTCTTGTTGCACACGACGCACTCGATGTGCTCGACCTCGGACTCCTCTTCACTTTCGGTGAACTCGCCTAGGTGCGCGTCATCGCCCTTGGACTGCGCCCACTCGGGGACGGCGAACGCGTCGTTCTTCATCTTCTCCTGGTGGGCGGCCCTGGACCGGGCGGCCTGTGCGGCGGCCGAATCCCGCAGGATCTTCTGCCTCTCGGCCTCGGACTGCGTGTTGGGAACGTAGCGCGGGTCCCGCTTGCGGACGAAGATTACCAGCGACCGCACGGCATCGTTGAATTCACGGATGGCTTCCTCGCGGAACTTTTTGTTCTCTTTCTCCATCAGCCGACGCACGCGCCGATCCGGCGCGTCCGACAGCCGCCATTTGTCCTTCCAAGAGAAACTCAGTCTCGTCGAGAACCCCTGCCACCCGCTGTAGAAGGTTTTTGCGACCTTGTCTCCGTCCTGAGACGATCCGAAGGACGGGTAGTCAACGGGAGCCAGCCCTCCCCATTCGGCAGCCGCGTTCTCCCCCTCCGCCAGCCTGTCAAAGGTGCCTCTCAGGATGGTGAAGAAGCTGCCGGGCGAGTCATCGAGAGGTATGGCCTTGCTGAAGCGTCCTATCAGGGCGTATATCTCATCGGCAGTCATCAGGCGGACATCGTGGTATTGGGGAGTGGCGCTGCTCTCCACGGGGTCTTCGCCGCGCAAGATGGCATCGCGGTGAGAGTCGTACCATGCTCGCTCCTGAGGGTCGGAAAGAACTTCGTAGGCGGCCTGAACCTCTGCGAATCTCTGCGTGGCTCTTTCCACGTCGCCAAAGTTCCTATCGGGGTGTAACTCTAATGCCTTCTTTCTGTAGGCCTTCTTGATCCTGAAGAGAGCATATTAGGTTAGTAAGATCCATGCCCGGGCGACATCAAGCCAGGGAGACTGGTTGCATAGCACTTACTCGTCGTCGCCGGCTTGGTGGCCGACTCCTAATAATTCGTAGTAGTCTGTTTTCTCGTGTGCGTCGCCGGCTGCCGCAGCGCCTCTGGTGGACGACTGCTCGGCACCCATCCTGTCGGTTTCCTGCTATGCAAAGAACCTTCCGAGCAGCTCCCCACCTCCTTCTGCCCGCGCCTGAGACAGAGTGTAATAGATCAGGGGCTTTGGTTTGGCTCAATATTTCTAGGCACAAATCTCTTATCAATTCCGAATAAGAATACCTAGGACAGAAGAAAACCGTATGTCGATCTACTTGGGCTACCCGGGTGGTACTACTGAAATTAATTCGACTGCAGCAGAAAAATAATATTAACCCCGCGGAGTTCTACCTAGTGGGGGTGTTAGGTATTCTTATACCGAGGTCATTTTATTATCTTTATGCAAGCCTGTTCCCTCTCTGCCACTTCCTAGTTCATTTCGAACGTTATAAGGGCCATTGATTAGCGGTTATTTGAATAATATCCTTTGATTAAGAAATCTCATAAGAGGCTGACAGGCTGCTTGTATGTCCCAAGTGAGTGAGGACAGCGCACACAACGTTCAGGAAGAGGTAAATATAGGAGACATGAAAAGGGGGCGGATGGATTACGATATTCGTGTAGCTTATAAAGCATCCGAGAAACTGTGTTCTGTGACACATGGCATAGTCAACGAGTCTGGGTAATCCCGGGCTGGGAGTCGGTCCGTATCCCACATCGTTTAAAAGTGCGAGGAGATGGAGATGGCCATCGTCTCATAAATTTCTTATAAACCTCCGCCAGTAGGCATTTATTAGGCGTCCCGAGACAACCAGCCATGAAATATCTAATACATCACCCCCAAGATGAAGGTCCAAATTCCTACTTCGCCATGAGGACATCAGTTTCTAAACTATGCCTGCTTGGATAGACACGGTTCGAACTTGTATATGAAGGAGTGGTAGTACTGACGGGAGTCGGCCACGCCGCCCAAGATCACCCTGCCTCTTCGGTCGGAGGATATTACGGTCACTGCCTCACCCCTTTTGAACCCAGAAATACATCGCTGATGCCAGCTCGAATAGTACCCCCCAAGTCAAGATAATCACGGATACTCTTGTTCTTAATCTATCCCGCCTCGATAAATAGGGGGGAAGGACTAACCCTCGTGTCGAGCCATGCCATCCCCTCTAAGGGCGTCAAGCTTTTACAACATGTCCCGTGCAACGGTCTCATTTCGAACGTACCGAAGTAAATACCAATGTCAGCGAGCCTGGAATAGCAGCGCTCGGGCATGACTCTGAATTCGGGAAAGACTTAAAGGGAGACGTATCAGGCGTGGTTCATTCGACAGGCAGAGAGTTTCCCACAGTCTCTTCGCAGTATTTGAATATATGTCACGATTACCTTCTTCATTTTATAATGCCATAGTCAATTCCGGCGGAACTCGGACCTAGTAGGGGATGTTCTCATCTGGGTTTCCAACGGGTGATGACAGATTCGTTCCCGAGAGGCATCAAAGGGCAAAACGATGTAAGCAACCAACGAAGTTGTCGTCGCACGGGGTAGTTTATGTTTCGACGTCATGGTCTCGTTAGGTTTAACGTACTTGAATATCTTACAAGCTATGAAATTCTCGACACCATCCGTCGGAACGCGCAACCCCTTTTCCTAAAGAAACCATACCGGCAAGATAATTTCCCGGTATTTATCATTTTACAGGAGAACCGCGAAATCAACGAGGCTCTTGTGTTGAATGGAGGAATAGAATAGATCCCTGTTCGCGTCCCGGTGGCAATGTCTTGTCTGGGAAAGTTGGACAGATCCAAACCACACCTCGCTTGCCTGGCGATCGGGCAATTCTCCTTGTAGCCGGCATCTTAACTCTGGTCTTCTTCATTCCTACCACCGGATGGCCAGTCAAGATGGCGCGTTGTACTAGGGACCTCTAAGCCTTTTCGACGCAACTTCAAAAGTGGCCATTCCTCCGTATTGTTGGCATCTTCGTCAGAAAGGCGTATCCGGGAGACGGAAGCACAACCGCATAGAACATCGAATAGGACTGAAGAATGGAATATCGAGATTAACAATGCCTAAGATACGCATATATGGCAGCCTATAGAGAACCCAGGACATACGGGACCACGTGACGCTCTGGTGATATCTTGTATAAGGAATCAGAAGATGTACGACGAGTCCATGACATATGAAATATTCATGATAGTTAGGTCACCACCAGGTGGGGCTTTGACTAGGTGCCATTCGATGTATCACTTGATGAGGCGGTTCCCAGTTCGCAAACCAGCGAGTTGACCTGAGAGCTTAAGCTTTCTAAGGGGCTTTACAGCATCGAGGCAGTCTGCACAGAGGTTAACTCGGGCCGCGGTCTATGCCGACCTATTTAGTGTCTTTTACCTTCCCCCTTTGTCGCATGTTATATGCAGATCTTGGATATCTACCTATGGTCAAAAGCAAGAGGTTATATTTGCCTAGCTTCCATTCGATACACTCTCGGCAGCCTGTAGTGCCCTTGCGAATACGGACCTGAGGTCATCTTCCAATCCCACGCTGACTCGCAGCAAGCTCGGGTCAACACCGAAGCTCGCGGCCCAATCCAACTCCTGGTAGTGAGCTAGAATCACGTAAGGCGACGTCAACGTGAAGTTCGTGCCCAGACTAGGTCCCTTGGCCGTCTCAAGGGCGTCGTAGAAAGCCATTGCGTGGGCCTTGCTTTTCAGCGTGCACGATAGGAGTCCGCCGTAGCCTCCACCCGGTGTCCGGCACACCTCGTAGTTGGACCTCGTCTCATTGTATTTAGGGTAGTAGACCTTGGTTACAAGCGGGTGCGCCATAAGTACCTCGCAGATGGCTTCGGCATTGGCATTGACCCTGTCAATCCTGGTCTTGAAGTCGCGGCTGTTCCTCTCCATGAAAATTACGTCTTCCGCCCAATACGTGTCCTCGAAGACCTCGGGCATCGTGGACTTCAACGATTCGTAGTATCGGCCGTTGGGGTTCAAAACCATACTTCCGCCCATGACGTTGGACTCCCCGGAAAAGATCTTGGTAAGACTACTGACCACCACATCGGCGTAAGGCAGGACGTTGACGTTGACGAACGTACCCACTGTCTCGTCTACGACTACGACAAAGTCGTACGTATCGGCCAGCTGCCGAATGCGTACCAGGTCCGGACACGTCAGCAGTGGGTTTCCAGGAAACTCGCAGAAGAAGCCGAGATACTTCTCCCCGTTTCTAAGACGAGCTTCGAAATCATCAAGTTCTGCGGGGGACCCGTGGCCATAGAAGACGGCCCCGGGTCCAAACTTCTGCAGGATCTTGAGGGTGTCAACGTAGGGAAATCCGAATTCAACGCTCTTCCTCGGCTCTCTTGCATGGAGTAGCAGCTGATGAGTGGTAAAAATGGCGTTCATGCCGCATGGGACTAAGTAAATATCGTCCTCTTTTAAGTTGGTCATCCCCCGTGCATTGGGATCCATGGTAGGCAGCGGTGCACTCAGATCGACGTCAGTGGTAAGTACGCCGGCGATACGACGCCTGATGGCCGATTTTGCATTTTCAACAAGAGATAGATCAAGGTTTCTCCCGTATCGCTCTTCCAAAAACCTCGAACTCTCGAGAGCCTCAGTTACCTTCTCTGCGTCTCCGTTGCTACCGGCCACGGCATCCGGCATCGCACCCTGGGCTGTCCCGTGTGTCCCGTTCGTGAGACCATCCATGGACGGAGGACGCTGGTACCTCTTGGGACCACGAAATAGCTTTTGCTGCGACGGACGAGGCGATGATGCTGGCCTTTCGGGGACCAACAGACCTTCTTTGAACAAGCCATGGCAAAACTCTGCTCGTCGGCTGGAAACGCCGTCGCCAGAATGCTGCCAGTATTGCTTTGCGACCGGGTAAGCGTCATCGTTGAAGATGACAGCAGAAACAGCTGGCATAATGGACCGCAGAACTTCAGGGGCATTTTCGGTAGGGTCCAGAACCAGGGTTACGACATTGAGGTTAGCCTGTGCGGTTTCTGGTGCTTTCTCCCTGATGAATTCCAGACAGCGATGAGCTATCTTTTTCGTCGGGAACAACATGGCGCTTTGTCCTGGCCGGCCATATTTGGCTGCAATATCATGCGCGAAGGCCTGGATGCTCTTATGAATAAAAAACCGGGGGTAGCCGGTAGTCATGCGACTGACAACCCAGTTCTCGCCCTCTTCATACCCTACGTTGGCACGCCATGTAGGCAATGACACGCTAACAGCCTTTTGACTCTCCTTGGTCAGCATGATCCTCGATACTCTATAACAAGGGGGAAGTTAGCAGACTGAGGAGTGGGTTGTGGCTCACGTGGGCTGTGTTTGGCGGTATAGACTCCCCCAAGTCGATAGGCGACATTTTGTCTTGTAAGACACGTTTATTACTCGTAACTGCGAAGGTTATCTCGTGACTGCATGTACGTAGAGTGTCTGGCCGGTTTAACGCTTTCTCGATATCCTTTCTTTACCTGGGGTCGGACCAATAAGGACGACGGGGTATTGTAAGCGCCGCGATCGGAGGCAGAATTTTAGGTGCCGATCTCTCGGGCATTAGAACTAACTACCTACCTACTCACCTGCTGGGTCACGACGATGAAATTGACCAACAGCAGTCATGTGGCGATAGTAATGTAACCAACACATATCTAAGGTAGCTAGCTTTTAACACCACATTCGCATGCTCATCCTTCCCGTTGATATATTGCCTGGGGATCGCCCTTGGTCAACATAGTATTATGCCATCTCGGCATCGTAACTGGATACGTCGCATAACTAAAAGGGACAAGCTACAGTTAGAAATTGGGTATCTCAGAATAATATCAGCAAAGCTGCCGAGCCAGAAGTCAACGAAGCCCCCAGAGCCCTATCACCCGCTCTTTGTTAACTACCGCTTCCCCGCTTTGGGCTGCCATCGAATAACCACGCACCAAGCATCACATTACAGAACAAGGCTTATCCACGTAGTCTGGGCCGAAGATCTCCCTGTTCCGCTCCAGCTCGCTTGCTCGGATCTTCTCCTTAACTTCGTTGGGGAAGTATTTCCTCAGGAATGCCGCTCTGTCGCTGTCGAAATGGTCTAGGCCGGCCTCCATGACAACGTCCGCCCGACACAGCGGGCAGTACCTCTCCCCCTTCCTCGCCATCTTGACCAGGCACCGACTGCAGAATACATGCTGGCAGTCAAGTCTCAGGGGCCAGTATGCGACAGCGAAACAGACCGGGCACAGATAGTCGTCCAACTGTGGCACAACCGAGACTAGCTCACTTGACATCTGGGCACATATATCCCTGGCGACGCTTCCGGCAAGTAACCGATCGGAATGCACGACGATCGGGAACGTCTTAGCTGCACCTAGCGACGTCCTCTTATCGAATTCTACCGACTTCAGTCAGTTTATGCGAACGGAAGAGGGTTTGCACGAGACGGACTCTTGAGTATCTTGGTAACTGCCTTGCTGTTGATCTCCTGGAATTTGAGGTTCTGCAGAAGCACTGCATTCATGTTCAGAAACCTACTAAACGCCTGCCGGCTCGCCTCCAGCCTGAGATCCTGCAAGATATTTCTTTGAAGGACTTGATCCTGGAACCACTTAAGTTGTTCTAGTGCCTGGGCGCTTGTCCTGGGGCCATGGTCGCTCTCGCGAGTCGAGAAGAAGACGCGGGCGTCGAGATATAACTCGAAGATTTCACGCCATTTCTCAAGATCTCGTCTCGACTTGCGCCCTTTCGACGGCGCTGTTATCTTGGTAACCTCTCGGCCGAGATTTCTGACTTCTTCCTGTAGTCTCTTCTGCTCTTCCCCCTGAAGAGTGTCTAGGTTTGATACATCAGTCTGTAATATGTTGAAAAATTCGCCGTCAAATACCAATGGCACCTCCACTCGTTGAACCAACGACGGCCTTGCCAGCTCTGCAGCACTCCCCGGGCCGGGACTCGGGAGCGACTCAGCAGGAACACAGGAGCTTGCGGCCGTGGACGGTGAGCCCGTACCCGGGCGGCTGGAATCAGGCGAACTGCCCCTGTCGGGGGACGCCTTGGAGGCGATCTTCTCTAGGAATCGTCTTGTAGCGGGGGTTAGATAAGCGTCCACTGCCACCCCTTCGCTCAGGTGGACAAAGACCGTCAGACTTGGACGGACATGCCTCGAGTCCGTGGTGTCCTCATTTAAGTTGTAGCGAAAACCAACATCCCCAGAGAGTGCGGATGATGAGTCAGAGGAGTCTTTTTGGCTAGACGCCAGCTGGGCTAAGACCTCTCTGTCGAGGCCGAGCTCTTTGAGTTCGTTGGTGACCTTCTTTATGCATTTCTTGAGCTGGCCATAGGGAATGGCCGACTCGACCCATCTCTGAGGAAAGCCTAAAGAGGGTGAAATTATCAACATGTGTTGAGGCGTGGCAAGTGTTCACTGGGAACCTACCCTCCCTCTGTAGAGACTTCCTGAATTCCTGAGCGAATTTCATTGCTCTTCTATTCGAAATGTGTGGGAGATAGTTTTTCCAGCGAGAAAGAAGGCTATGGTGACGATGAGGTGACTTGACAGGTTAATTCGACTAAACAGTACGATATGTAACTGTCACAGGTATGTAACCTCCGGGAAAAGATGCATATGTAAGTATTTCAAAAGGTTCTCCTCGGTTGGTGAGAAATTCCGAGCTGTTGAATAGATGTCATATACGTCCTGTTACCTATCAAGGGGCGCGGAGTCGATGGTACGGTTATAACACGGTTAGGGTAGGATAGTCGAGATACAGCACTGATACAATAAGAGTGAGAAGGGCATCATTAAGAGGTATACTGGGCCCGGGAGGCGAAATAAAAGGCTTCGCTTATGCTGCTGGGTGCCAGATGTGGTCTAGACTTGCGACGGCGCATAGGACAATTTTTCCTAGTGGGAATTTTAGAGATGGGATGGTTCTAACTGAGTAAGCCTCGTTGCTGGCCGCGACTACAAGTATATTGTATAAGACGTTGTGGGCTATTCTTCTTCGCAGAAAGCGTCATGCTCGTGGCGACGAGCCTTCAACCTTGGAGGAAATGAGAAGAAAATAGGAACATACGAGGTAATAGTTCAAAAGGCTGTAACCAAAATGTTCTGCGATTATCACATGTCCATATATCACAATCGCGCTGAAAATGGAAAGTGATCACGCGAGCACCTGCTAGAAGTACGCAACGATAACGAACCGGTTTGGCCTTTATACACGTGTATAATCTGTCGACTAACCAGACCTACTCTGATTCTGATCCAAGTTTAAGCCCCTGCACCTTCCATGTCCACGTGCAGCTGTGTTCGGCCTACTATGGTTAGGCCGTATCGTACGAAGTTCTCACCATTTGTATGAATTTGCGTAGAGTGCGGGGTGGAGCTGGTGGGAACTGGCAACTTGCAAGACTGGTCTGAATTTGTAGTTAGTTGCATACTTATTCGTGCATCCCGGTAGCTTTACGTTACAACTAGGTGCCTATGAGGTAGCAATTCAGCCCCTAATATCTTATTGTCTTTCCCCCAACTCCTAGTCGGATTACCGTTATACTCCGTGTGCTCTTAATATCGTGTACGTTCTCTATTCTTCCATTAGTCTTAAGGTCCGGCTTTTCAGCTACTCGGTTGGAATCGTCCCGAGATAGCGATGAAACTCGAGAACGTCATCCTGCCGTCGAGAGGGTCAACAACAACTTGGGACATCACTGTCGAAGATGGGCTCGTTCGCACGATCCAAGCATCGCAGCCGGCAGCCGACCACGTCAAGAGTAATAATGCACCAAGTCTTTTGCTGCCGACCCTCTGTCATCCCCACGTCCACCTAGACAAGCCTTATATCTTGACCGGTAACCACGCTCCATGCTCGCCGGTGCAGCCTAGTTATTCTGACCTAGTACCGCGGACGGGCTCTTTCCGGGAGGCATTGACCAACACCTCCAAGGCCAAAGAACGCTACACGGAACAGGACTTGTACCTCCGAGGATCCCAACTGCTTGCCACTAGCTACGGTCAGGGTGTCACTTCGCTCCGCGCTTTCGTCGAGCTGGACCATGTCACGGGGAATCTGCCGTTGGTTACGGCCATGCGCCTGAAAGAGGACTTCTCCCATCTCATGCAGGTCCAGATTTGTGCTTTTGCGCAGGATCCTTTATTCTCCACGGACTATGGGGAAACTAACCGGTCTATAATTACAGCCGCTCTGAAGAATTATGCCCGGTCCGTTGATGTTCTTGGCACTACCCCTTATGTTGAGCAATCTACAGAAGCTTCGCAACAGAACATTGAATGGGCCATAACTATGGCTTTGGAGTATGACCTTCATCTAGATTTCCACTTGGATTATAACCTCAATTCCCCCTCTGTCTCTAGACCATTGACCTACTCGGTCTTAGAGTTCCTGCAGAAGTGCAAATGGGCCGATGTAGCGAACAAGTCGAAAACTATCGTGTTGGGCCACTGTACACAGCTCAGCGTCTTGCCTGATTCCGACTTTAAGAGGCTTGCCGAGTGCATCAAATCGAGCAAACTCCCTATTCATTTTGTTGGTTTGCCGACTAGTGACCTTTTCATGATGGGCCGCCCCGATGCCGACGTATCGCATGGCCGGCCAAGGGGTACTCTGCAGGTCCTCTCCATGATCAACGACCTCGGCCTATCAGCCTGTGTCGGCGTAAATAATGTCGGCAACGCCTTTACGCCGTACGGGACAGGTGACCCCTTACAGCTTGCTTCATGGGCCGTCGGCATCTACCAGGCGGGGACCGTGGACGATGCGCACATCCTGTATGAGTGCGTTAGCGGGCGCGCAAGAGAAGCCATCGGCCTAGATTCGGATGCTGGATCGGGAGACATATTCGAAGGTAAAATTTGGCGACCGAGACTACGCGTTCAGAATCCGCCGGCTTCGGAGTTACCATCAGTTGCCGGCGACCGTCTGCTGAGAGTTGAGGCGCGGCCGAGACTTAGCCTCAAGGACGTCGTATGGGACCCCCCTGAAGTAAGCTTGAGATCGGTGATCCATTGAATCCTGCGATCAAGTTTCTTATGCGTCCTTGCATGCGGACGGTTTGACTCTAGATCTGTTTTTTCGTTGCGGGGACTTGACTCCCAAGAAACGCACCCATTCAGGGAGAGTTTGGCGAGCACTGCGGTCACTTTCTGACCCGAACACCACCCAGCGCTACTGAGTGTTGATGGAGCTGATTTAGCAGCGTGAAAGCTCAAGCCATCTGGCTTTAAGTCTCCATACTGGCTGTCTAATGAGTCTATCCTACTAACCTGACTGGCTTCACTCGCTTTTTGGCGTAAGGGTGATGAGTCCGGGCTGCGAACTTGTTACTCACGTCCTATAAGTACGGTGGGAGGCTCGCTCGTCGTGCTGGTAGGATATTACCTACGTCGGAAGACTCTGATCGCAGGCAGCAAAGGGTTGTGGGGTGTCTTGGGTCGGCACTGGATATAGATTCGTGACCCATGTTCAAGAGCTACGTTGATATACAGCATTGACTTGCCGAGTGCTCGTCGAGATAGCATATCCTCCTTGTTTTCGTCGTCGCGGAAACTTCGTGAGACATCGTTATATGCGAAGGCATACATAGTGAGGCGTACAAACCGAATCTAACGTTAAATGGTTCATAGTGTCTCATGGGAACTCTCAGCACGGGGCCTGATCATACTGTAATAGTGACTCCACTGGTAGCACATCCGAATAAGTACACCTGAATGACTGGTGCTTTTGCATTCCCTACTCTGACTTTTCTTCTTTGGTATTTAAAAAAGGAAAAAAATAAAAAGAAAAATAAAATTTACTCCGAAGCAGTAGCATTACAACATGTTCGTTTCCGGCAAATACATTATTCCCGATTCCAAGCCCTTGAACGTCTCTCCGCGGCGCGATATGGTGGTAATAAGGCGAAATGCCTCCCGACCCCCGGGGAACCCAGACCCGTGGACATACATATCGCCCAGGGACCCTCTCGGTCCGAACTATACCCCTATCGACAAGACGGGATGCTGTAGTAGAACGATGTTCGAATCGACGAATGTGACGAAACGGCCCAAGCGATGATGGAACGGGAAAACAAAAGTGTGCCACAGGACATAGGCTGCTAGAAGAACGGCCCCGGCAGAGTCCAACCGGAAGTCGCCTGATGGTTCCGTTGCGGCACGTTCCCATCGGCGCTCTACGGCCTCGTCAAGCTGCTCCGGACTGTGAATGCGAGACACCAGCAAGTAGCCCGGCTCTCGAGCGAACAGAGGCACTACCTACTTATCTACGCGCATAGCCAAAGATGGCGGGCTCCTCGAATTCGCATGACACTCGAAGAGTGACGAATCGGCCTTACCTCCTTTAAATACAACACCGTGATCCCTTGTGTCTAGGGGAAGTATGCGATAAAGCAGATGATCAAGGCCAGGAGAAGGAAGACAAAGGATCACCAACCGGCGAGGCACGATTTAACCAGAGCCCTAGCACGCAACGCATGACGAACAACGACAACGCTTGGGCGTAGCACTGCGGCGGGGGCAAAACAGAAGGACGGGTCCTCTGAAGGCTGGTTGGTCATGTTTATAGTCATGCTGTATTAATGTACATCCCATCTACACCAATGCTTGCCTTCCCACGATACTTTAGCTGCCTACACTTTGCCCTGGGGTAGTAGGTAACCATGATAACAAGATTAAAAGTGGATGGCCTTGGAATAAGTGGCCATGGCGGCCTCCTTGAAAGCCTCGGCCAGCGTCGGGTGGGCGTGGCACGTCCGCGCGATATCCTCCGTCGACGCGCCGTATTCCAGGGCCAGCGTGGCCTCGGCAATCATCTCGCCGGCGTTGGGGCCGATGATGTGGCAGCCCAGCAGCCTGTCCGTCTCGGGGTCCGCCAGCATCTTGACCATACCGTCGGTGTCCAGGTTGGTCTTGGCTCGGGAGTTGGCGCTGAAGGGGAAGGTTCCGATCTTGTAGGGGATGTTGTCCTTCTTGAGGTCCTGCTCGTTCTGGCCGACCCAGGCGACTTCGGGGTGTGTGTACATGACGGAGGGGATGACGCCGTAGTTGACGTGGCCGTAACCCTTCTTGATGAACTCGACGGCGGCCACGGCCTCCTCCTCGGCCTTGTGGGCCAGCATGGGGCCAAAGGTGACGTCGCCGATGCAGCGGATGTGCGAGGCCTTGGTGCGGTATTCCGAGTCGATGACGACACGGCCACGCTCGTCGACCTCGAGACCAATGTTCTCGAGACCGAGGCCGGCAGTGTATGGTCGACGGCCGATGGCGACGAGGACGACGTCGGCTTCGAGCTGTTGACATACGGAGATTAGCCCGGAAGCTCAAGGAACATCACAGCGCGGGCTCATCCGACGTGAGCATGACTATCCTGACTTACCGTTTCGGCCTTGCCTCCCTTCGCAGCGTCCACCTCGAGCTTGACCTTCTCACCCGACGCGTCGCCACTGACGACCTTGGTGCCCAGCTTGAAGTCGAGGCCCTGCTTCTTCAGCAGCTTCTGGGCCTGCTTGGAGATCTCGGTATCCATACCCGGACCACCGATCTGGTTCAGGAACTCGACGACGGTGACCCGGGAGCCCAGTCGCGACCAGACGGAGCCCATCTCGAGGCCGATGATACCACCGCCGATGACGATCATCGTCTCGGGGACCTTGTCGAGGGAAAGAGCGCCGGTGCTGGTGATGACTCGCTTCTCGTCAATTTCGAGCCCGGGGAAAGGGGTGGCCTCGCTACCGGTAGCAATAAGGATGTTCTTGCCGACAACGCTCGTCTCGCCACCGTCGGTCAGCTTGACGCGGACCTCGTGTTCGCTGGCGAATGAACCGGTACCCTTGATGTATTCGACGCCGTTTTTCTTGAAGAGGAACTCGATACCCTTTGTCAGACCAGTTACGGACGTCTCCTTCGCCTTCATCATGGCCTGCAGATTGAGCTTGACGTCGCCGACTTCGATACCCCTGTTCTTGGAGTCGTGCATGATCTGGTGGTATAGGTGCGAGTTGTTGAGAAGCGACTTGGAAGGGATACAGCCGACATTGAGACAGGTGCCTCCGAGAGCGCCACGCTTCTCGATACACGCAACCTGGCGATTTTAGGAGCCGCTGGTCAGTCATGATCCTTTTCTCGCACGATTCCCGATGCGTCCCGTCCCATCGCATCGCATCGCATCGCATCGCATCCCCATTGTGACGAATGGATTGTATGTACCTTTAAACCTTCTTGGCCGGCCTTGATGGCTGCGACGTATCCGGCGACACCGCCTCCAATAATGACGAGATCCTTCTCCTCTGCGGCCAAGCTAGTCAGCGGCGTGGTCCACGATGGTAAATCCTTGAAATAGTGCTGACAGACCAGATTGTGTGGCATATCCTCTCCTCCATCGTGATAGCGGAGAGACGACTGAGGGTAAACTACCACATGCGATTCCCAGGTCAGCAAAACACATAACACACATGCTGTCTGTACATACGTATGCGCATAGAGACGATGCGAGCTATTTTACGAGAGTATTGGGGGATGGGTAAAACCTACGAGGATTGAGAGCGAAAGGCAGATCGGACAGTAGTCCTCGGTATTAATCGACTCGCCAACATGATGCCAGCAATGGGAAAATAAGACGAAAATGGGAAGTGGTTCGAAGATTTCCCACACAGAGGGGGGACGAAATGCTACTTTTTCTCTTTTTGAATTTTTGTTGAGGCTGTCGTCACAAATAAAAAAGCGACAGGGTGACGGTCAGGTAAGTAATCAATTGGTTCAGCACCCTTTGTCGGTTAACTAGTTGGCTTCTACCATCGGTCGGAGTGGGGGGAGGCATGTACTTACTGTGAGTATGTATATATTTATTTTATTGGCCACTCTCTGCTGCTTCGAAGGGGCATTCCCGGACCTCCCAACCGGTGAGCCAGTGACTCCTTTGAATCGGTGCCGCTACTGTATGTACAGTATCGGTAATGGCTCTGCCCTGTGGCACTCATTCCGGCTTAGTCTCTCAAAATGAGCATCTGATTTGTTATCTCGCCAGGAAAATACCTACAGTAAGAAGGCGACGCTCGGACCGAGCAGCTCGGTTGATGTGTAATCAACGGCGGCTCATTTTCGCCGTTCACCCCGTTGCTCCGAGAATAACCGGGTCGTCTCCAGGGCTTCCAACCGCTCAAGTGACGATGCTGGGCGAGACGCAAGCTGGCGGAGATGGGCGAAATAAGCTTCAGGAAACACATGTAGCAATCTCGACCTGCTGTCCTGAGTGCATCCGTGCATCTGCATATTCGCCAGAAAATCTGTGTAGATTACGTAGTACCATGGCAATCTACTACTATTATTGTCTATGAAGTTAGGTTGACCCCCAGAGCCGAATCATCATCACCTAACCGGGTCCTCGGCCAGCATACCGTCTAGGATGCCGTCCACCTCGTCGCAGCGCTTCTGGAGGAGCCTCTTCTCCTTCTTATCCTTCAGGAGGTCCGTGTGGCGCATACTCTTCCTCACGAAGTACTGGATGCCGCGGCCCAGATCCCGGTCCACGCCGGCCAGCACGTCCCTCAGCCCGTCTCGCCTGGCCTCCTGGAGCACCGTGAGGAACATGACCTCGACGAACATGTGCGTCTTCTCCTGCAGCGCCATCAGGTTGCGGTACTTTATGAGGTCCGCCAGCTTCAGCGACTGGCTGGCCGCCAGGGAGCCGTACATCCGCGCCGCGTTGTACAGCCACCGCATGTCGTAGTCCTCCGCCTCGTCCGCCTCGTATTCGATTTGATCTCCTGTCTCGATCTCCTCTCCCATCCGCGCGAACCGAACCGTCAGGCTCCTCCTGAACTGGAAGGAGAGCTCCTTGAGGCCACAGAAGCGACTCGCCACCAACGTGTAGAAATGGTTGTACGCCTGCTGTCGCTCTGCGCTGCGGACGATGACTTCAGGGATCTCCTTTCTCTGGTGCTTATTCAACCTCAGATTACGAATGAGCAGGTCGGCATTCTCATAATCCGTAGCAGCGTGTAGCGCAACAAATATTCTCTGTCGCACCTCGGTGTTGAAACCCTGCTGTTTGGCCAGCTCCCACAGATCCGGAACGCCCAGGTCGTCATCGTCGTCCAGGTTGTCCATAAGATCGTCCTCCATTGCATCTGACTTCTGCTTCTTCGAGCTACTCTTGCTATCTTCGGCTGTATCGGCCTGTTTGCCAGCCCAGCTGGCTCCCACAAGCCACCACTTGCCCTCCTTGTCGGCGCCCTGGATGTCTTTAAGGCCTATCCGGAGAGGCTGCGTCTCCCGGGAACCTTCCAAGGTGCCGATTCTTTTCTTGATCTGCGTACGCTGGTCGGCAAGGTCCTTGTTACGCGCGGCCGCCTTGGTCTTGTTGCTTTGCAATTTCTTCATCTCGTCGATCATGAAGCTAGTCCTGACGGAGACGCCTTTCACGTTCGCTGGCTTGATGCGGTTGACGATATCTTGTAGCGCATGTGGATCTTCTCGCCGTAGAGAAGGCCCGCAAAGCTGGATAATCTTTAGTAATAGCTCCGTGTCCAGCTCCGACAGGAGTTCGAGGAAGAGCCGGATGAAGTCGAATATCAGGTTGCAGCCGACCACCTGCATGTTGTAGAGCTCGGCAAGCAGGGTGATGAGGTGCTTCGACGCGGAATCCGACTGGTCGCCCGATGCAGCCTCGTAGTGCTTGTTAAAGGCCTCGACCATCTGTTGTATGAAATAGGCGCTAGCTGCCGTGCCTGCGGATCGATGGATGGCCGCCACGAAACCAGCGACCATGGTGAAAAAGGAGTCCGGGCGCTTCTCAGGGGAGCAGACCAGCGCTAAGACAGTCTCGACGAGGGTAGACGTGACGGTCTGTCTTGGGTTGCTGTCGTATAATGCTAAGAAGTCCTTGGTGATTCCGATCATGTTGTCGTTAGTTAGACGGTTGATCAGACCCCGAACACGCCTTCGTAACTGTGCCTCGACTTCGTTACTTGACTGTGACTGTTTGCGGAGCGACGGCGGGACGTATTTCGCCACATTCGTTGTTGGCGCGACGTAAGGGTTCTCCCGCTTTGGCCGCACGGTTTCTGGCTCTTCGTTCTCGGAGAAGCCTTCAAAGCCGTCGTCATGCTCATCTCCGCGCCCGCTCTCATCATCGTCGCCATCATCCTCTTCCTCCTCCCCCTCCGCCTCTTCTCCTTCGTCTACTCCATCTTCTGCACCCTCCCAGTCGTCGAAGTCGGAACCCTCGTCACTTCTCTCCCCGTCCAGACTATTGCTACTTGAACCTCGAGACATAGCGGCGGCGGCAGCAGACTGTGCCTTTTGGCGTTTTTGAGCTAACCACTCATCGGCCTCGGCTTTCCGTTTCCGCTTCGGCAGAGACCCCTCTCCTTGCTCGTCGCCATCCAGACCCTCCAGCAGATCGTCGAGGCCATCTTCAGCGAAAGATTTCGGCAGAGATTTTTTCCCCTTTATGCCGAGTTTCCTTTCTAACTCGGCGATTTCAGCATCGTCCTTGGTGAGTTTCTTGTTTGTAGACCTGGAGCTCTCCCTTGGGGGTTCGTCTTCAGCGTCCGTTTCGTCCCCAGTTTCCGAGTCCGTATCAAAATCGAGTCCGTCATCTCCAGCCTCGTCGAAGTCTCCTTCCTCTATAGACTCGTCATCCCCCGTGTCCTGCCGAGAAACGACACGTGATGTCTTAGACGACGCCTGCTTAGGCTGCTGGGCCCTCGATTTGTCAGCTCTTATTGAGTCGTCATGTGGATGCCTTGTATGAGGTTGCCGTTGCTTGGATCGTCTCTTCTGAACTCTCTGGGCCTTGCGCTGCTCCTTTCTGGAGAGCTGTCTAGATCTACCACTTCCTCTAGCATTAAGAGAAGATGGCTCCTGCACGCTGAGTTCATTTAGCAGCGTAGAAGGCAACGCGAGCTTCCTCTTCTGGCCCGGTGCCATAGCCTCTCTTATTGTCCTAGATTAAAGGAGCGTTCATACAAGTATCAGGGTCTCCGGGAATGTGATGCAGGGTTGAGGTTTCAGTGATCAGTCGCCATGTCAATGAAAATTCATAAGCGCCGGGGGTCTCTATAAATTTAGCGCTATGGCAGAAGTAGGCTAACCCCACAGCGGGAACCCACTGGGCAGATCAATCAAGTACTGTACCTAGTTACTTTAGCTGCGCTATCATTAAGTACAGGTACTTGGAAGACCGATATGTATATGTCCATCTATCTATCTATCTATCTATCTATCTAGTTATCTATCTATCTATTTATCTATATATATATGTACACACTGTATATATATATATCCGGGACCGCCAAATAGTTTTGACGTCTTAGCGAGGGGCAGGGCCACCCACGTGGTTATGTTTCTTTGTAACCAGCCACACGGTCGGAATCGTCATTCCCTTAGGTCTGTAGTTAACTTACAACCTGAAGCTTGAGACCACCTTCCTACCTATACAGTATCCTTGCTGAGCGTCCCTTCTTCCATCGCCATGGGTCGCTTGAGTAATGACGAGGTAGGCGGCGAGGAACCCCCCAAGATCACTAGGGGCCATCAGAAGCCCGACTGACCGTTTGATTCCGCCTCACAGTTCTTCGCAAAGCTCGTCGAGCTCTTCGACCGTCGGAAAGTAAAAGATTACGGCTCCATTTACCTGACGCAGAAGAGATGTACGGCCCCGACCCGACATGAATGATTCTCCCACCCCGCGCCATATATATTGGTTGACAGCGTGCATCTCGTAAACCCGATATGAACGAGTCTGACTGACACGGGCAATAAACAGTATCCTACGACCAGCCCCTCCCTGAGGCCACCAGCGACACCATATTCCCCGACCTGCACCCGCCAAGACCCATGCCCGTCCTCATCAGGGCCACGAACGGCAAGGCGAAGGACCGGAGGAAGGAGAAGATCAAGCTGTCCACCGTCGTCGAGGCCGAGGCGCTGCCGGCCTTCTTCGGGAAGTACGCTGACGTGTGCAAGGCCGGCATGACCAAGCTCAAGCCCAGAGATCGAAGTAAGAGGAAGGGCAAGGCCAAGAAGAAGAAGACAGCAGGTGCTACTGCTATCGCAGGCGGCCCGTGAAGCTGAGGCCCCGTTGTTCGAATGACCTGGCCGCAGATAGCCTTAGGCACCCGGCCGCGGCTCGTGCTGGCTTTCGCCATGCGACAGCTTGGGAATGAGTTCCTTATGGCTAGTGTGCACCTAACAGAGAGGTATAATCTCTGAGGATACAGAAACATCGCGGATCTAGGGCAGGCTGCACGTGGTCTGTATAGTCGTGTAGTCACTCTTCCGCCTCCGTCTACACTCACTATGAAGTACTTGGCTATAGGTGTCGAAACTGGCGTGGGCAGATGGGGCGCCAACGACTACCACTTGCCTGAACGTCCGCAGAGAAGACTGCGGTTGTGTTATAGTTAAGTAATAAATTACTACTAGTTTAGGCTCAAGCCAGACTCCCCTTGCTCATCCTTCAGCCGTATTACACGATCTTGATCCCAGGGTATTACGATCTATACCTACTTCCCAAGTCTCACCCACTGCCCGAAGGCAACTGCATTCTGCCCCCTCCTCCACCAAGGCTAGGTTGCTATAACATCAGGACGAGTCGTCCTCGAGGCTCTCGAGCCTCTCCCTGGCGTCCCTACAGCTGTCGCACTCGCTCTTGATCGGCTTGCGCGGATTCCCAACGTACATGCAGAGGTTGTCCGGACATCGCGCCTCGGGGTCCTGGCTCTCGCAGCTGGCCAGCTTCTTGTGCGCCGTCCAGACCGTCTTGCACGTCGTGCACTTCTGGAGGCGGATTTCGCACATCCTGTATAATATGACCGATAGAAATAATACGACGCCGCCGTCGTCAGAGGTTGTCGGGACGTACTACTACTGTGTGTATATGCTTGCTCTCTTCTTATCTAGGTAGTATGGAACGAGAAGCCGGCTATCGTGTCTCGGCCGCCTCGTCTTAGGTATCGCGCGTTTTCTCTTCTAGAGCAGAATAGTTGTGTTGTTGCAGGAAGGCAAAATTTTAATTTTTCGAGTCGAAGAGGTTTAGTAGCCGAAGCAATAGCAGTGCAATGATCACCGGGTTACGCCCTACTCGATGTTGTCATGGCTTGCGGAGGTATCAACCAGATAACTCAAGGGAGAAGACGAGCGGATAGGTTTCGGACCTTAGGGAGAGGATAATGTCATTCCGTGGTAAAGGATTCGCGAAGTTGCTCAGTTCACTCAATCATCATCAGTTAGTCAGCCGCTCCAAAGAGTCAGTGATGTCGTGTTAAGATGGACTCACATATCGCGAGGCTTTGAAACGGGATAGCAAACAAGCAAGCAGGCGTTTGATAGGATGGACATTCATATCGTTGTCACAGGAGGTTGATGGCATTTTCCTCAGCCTATACCAGCACAATCTCCCGCCTGCACCAAGTCCGTCAGGTTGTGTGTAGTTGTACAATGACTATAATAGCTATAATGGCTATACATAGGACCGAGAAAACCATCCCGATGCACACCAAACACTCAGACATTCGCTTAGCCATCCCTTCACAACATGAGTGACACACTGACGCTCCAGATGGAGGGCACTCCAGACAGTCACTGATTGTAACACATTAGATACCTGGACCGACCCTCGTACGCTGTGTAGCACACACACATGCATGAGAAGCATACCAAAGTCCTATGCGTCTTTCCGACTACCAAATTTTTCACCCCCCCAACTCCCGGCAGATAACCGGGCATTGAATCACCACCGGAACCTGCAGAACTCTGAATGCTATTCGAGGTACAATCTAGATAGATAGAGCATTCAAATGCCCCTTTCTCCTCAGCCGCGGTCGTAAGTCCACCCCGGATTGTTGGAACTAACACATAAATAGAAAGGAACTCTTTTTTTAATGGCACAACAAAGTCAAGTCCCCGGATACCATCCGTTGGTCGTCAATGCGTCACTTGTCTGCAGCCGCGTTCTTCTAAATGGTCTTTTATATATGAGGCTTCTGAATCAGTGATGCCGCCTTGGTCTGTGGAGGATCCTCAGAACTGATCGCTTGACAGGGCGTTGAATTTCACCCGACGTGTCAGACTGTCGGAAACATTTGACTGTGAAGGAAAGGGAGTTAGGGAAAAAGAAATTGTAGTACACAGTATGCGATAGGAGAAGACCAGACCCGTGAATTACATCCGCCAGCGACCTATACTTTTTTCATTGAAGTCGAGAGATCGCTGAGGAAGTCGTTTTGTTTTAAGAGCCGATTGTCGTATGTGCTAGAAGAAGACTAAGCGAGCCGCTGGCCGAAATATGACGAGAACCTCTGATGTCGTCCTGGCATCACATGATCTGATCTTGTGTCAAGCCACCGTGGGCGTCCGTCTCCATACTGTCGCCACCACCTGGTGTAAGGTACTTGACGAAGCTGAGACCAAGGGGCCGTCCTCCATACTGATAGCCTTGAAACTTGGCAATAGCAGTCTCGGCTGTATTAGTAGTGTCGAAGCGCACAACTCCAGTCCCTCGGGATCGGCCGCTGTTCTCGTACTGAATCTCAGCCTGCTCGACCTTTCCGATCGTGGTGAATAATTCAACGAGGTCTTCATTGCTCGTGGACCATGGCAGCTGCGGTGAAGCATCAGTAACCCACGATATCTCGGCAGGGTATGAGTAGCAGAATACTCACATTCCGGACGTAGATGGTCTCAGACGGCTCGGTTCCGGCGGTAGCGTAATCGGTGAAGGGGTTCGGGGCAGATGGGGCGGGACCTGCGGCGGTGGCATCGTAACCGCCGGGGCCGCCTCCACCAAATCCCCCGCGACCCCCGAAGCCTCCTCCGAACCCACCACGACCACCAAATCCTCCACGACCACCGAATCCTCCGCCGAAGCCGCCACCGCGGCCACCAAATCCGCCGCGGCCACCGAAGCCACCGCCACCGCCGCCACCCTGATAAGCAAATCGGTCTTCTCGGACCTCAAGGGGGCGGCCTTGCCATTCGAATCCGTTGAACTGCTGGATGGCGTTGCGCGTGTCGTCTGGATGCTCGAACATGACGATTCCAGATCCCTTAGGTCTGCCATCAGGTCCCAGATGCACATCAGCTCGAAGTACGGCCCCATTTCGGGCTAACAGAACCCAAGGTTAGTCTTCTGCAAGTAAGGCGATCCATGGCGAAGTAGATGAGTCTCACCTGCTTGGCGGAAAAGATCCTTGAGATCCTGCCAGCCTACTGTGTAAGGAAGCTGCGGAGACAGTCAATACCAAACAAGTCCTACAAAGTTAGCAGTGAGGGCAGGAGGGGACAAACGTTGGACACATATATTTGGCGGTTACCACCACCCATAGCGCCGCCGCCAGCATAGCCACCTCCGCCGAATGAGCCTGGGCCAGCGGCCCCGCCCCCGCCCCCGCTGTAGCCTCCGCGACCTCCGGTCGCGCCGATAAAACGAGGCTCCGCCTCACGGTCCTATGTGAAGCCGTCAGTCCAGGTCCCAATTGTGTCTGGCGGCAGAGACCTCACTTCGCGAACGTAGACAAGTCGTCCCATCAAGTTCTGGTTGCTGAGCGTTGCGACAGCATTCTGTGCTTGCTCCCTCGTAGCATATTCCACAATTCTGAGCGCGAATTAGCTGCTGCTCATCGCATTCGATCCACATGCCATGAGTTGACTTACCCGCATCCCTACAAAGACCCGCGAGCAAGGTCCCGACCCGTCAATCCATCAATTCCAACGAGTACCAGAGTAGAAGAAACCAAAAGAAACCAGCCATAAACTACGTGTAGAAGCCCACCTTCGACATTCCATTGGGAAGCAGTAAAACGTCGGCGAAGAGAACTTCTCCAGCTGGGATGGGAGACTGGTTAGCGATCTACACCCAACTAATGGCCACCTTCCTAGCCAGGGGAGAGACCCACCCTGTCGCATGAAATCCTTCAGGTGATGCCATTTGACGTCGTATGAAAGATTGCCGACGTAGACACGGCGGTCTTGCTGCGAAGTCTCACGTATGGAGTTCATCATTTGCTCCCGTGCCTGAGCGCGTTCCTCGTAGGATCGCTGAGGCGGACCACCGTAACCTGAGCCTGATCCTCCGGCTGGTGCTCCAGCTCCGGTCATGGGCGAGCGCGACCGTCTGTCCGGCCTACGATAGTCGTCCCGGCTGCGCGACCGGCTCCGTGGCGAATACGATCGACGACGGCCCGAACGTCCCGGACTCCTTGATCGACCGCGTCGGGGAGAGCGGGATCTCTCACGCTGTAGTCCGTCAGTATCCAGATGCAACATCAACAGCATTAACTGCACAGGCGTAACGACCAGGTGGCTAATTGGGGTAGGAAGAACGGGAATTACAGCGGCCGTGAGAGGCAAGCCCTCAACCCTTGAGATTCCGGAAAACCGTTGCTCAACAAGCCAGTGTCTTCAGAGCAATTCCGGTGCACATCGTCAAAACTTGACACCCGAGCCAGAGGACTTTTTGGTAGGCGTCGGTAATAAACTCCGATACGGCAGCAGGCTCAGTGCAGAGTCAGACTGGCGCAGACAAACTCCAATGTACATATATATGCGAGTGCCTGGCCTAAAATCTCGTATATGAGATCTGGCCAAGGCCGTTTGGACAAGCCAAAGCCACGGACGACTCAGACTCTGCGCGTGGTGGAATATAAAACGAAGTAACGGCCTCTTGTTGTCTTCACCAAAATAGTGGTACTTACTGGACGGTATGTATCACCGGAATCAGCTATTGAGTAGCAGCGAGTTAGAATCAGTATCCAAAACGAGTAGTCGAAGAGGGTGTGAACGCGGTCATGAATGGATAGTGGATTGCGTCGACGCAGCGGGCCGCAGTTGCATAAGAATAACTGAAATGGACAAGAGCCAGGGCCGGTTGTAGGTTCGAAAGGGGAAAGGGTTGAGGACCGAGGTGGGGGGAATGGGTAGTATATTAAATGCCGTCAAGAAATTCGGAAGTAGAGGTGAGGGAGGTATGCGGTAGCTGTCCTTTGGGACAAGTGAGTGGATGGTAAGACAGCTAGTGGAGTGAGGTTGAGAGAAGGCGGAAGGAGGAAAGGGCGAGAGCTGATTCGACGAATGCGAGATGTGGGAGGAAGCGGGTAATGTCGTGGGCTGTTACAACTTACAAGCCCGATGTAGGCAATGGTAGGCAAAGGCGGCAACACGTCAGAGAATCATTCGGATTATGCCTCTCAACAGGTGGATAAGAAGACGAGATTGGTGGGTAGGAAGGTCTAGGGACTAGGTAAGGTACCTAGGTAGGGGAGGACTTGTCATGCGGCGGACAGGCGTGCCGGATGTAAGTGCAGAAGTCTCGCTGGTATGTGTGTGGGATGTGGGATGTGGAGGGAGGGCACGGATTACGTATATGTACAGAGAGTAGTGACGGAGGTAACAAAGCTATATCTCCCTGCAGGTAGATAGATACACATATAAGTTGACCGCAGTCATCCGGGTTAGGTAGGTATGCAAGGAGATATGACGGCCTATGCGTCGATATAGGTATTGGATGGGGGTTTGATGTTAGACACGTATGGAGACGGCAATGGCATACGAGAAGATGAGAAAAGGCGTTGGTTGTAGAGCCGGATATGAAGGCGGCACCGAAGACTTACCCATAGTTGCAGAATGACTCTGTCTTTGGTCGAATCGAACTGCTTCTTGAAAAATCTCCCCCTTTTGGGCCGGAGTGGGAAACGAAAGGCGACGATACGTAATTCAAAAGACCGTGTAATCTGTGTTGGAGGGGTGAGCTTTCAACGCAACGGCCAGTGAGAATAGGGGGAAGATTATGCGCCGATCTAGAGAGTCAACTTTGTCCAGTGAGGCAGTGCTCGCTGGAATGAGAGAGGATAGTGTACATAAGCCGAGAAGGCAGTGAAGGGAGCGGACATGTAGTTGTGTACAACTTGAACTAGGTAGGCTTCGATGCGAGGGGATGAGCAACGAAGCGACTCGTAGTTGATTACATCAAATGGCCGGTAGTATACCCGGCAAAGGCAGATTGGTAGATATGCTAGCAGACCAAGGCAGAAGACAGCCGGGGGAAAGTAGCGGCAGCAGCGACAGCAGTGGCGGCGTCGCAGATAGGTAGCTTGGAAGCGCGAGCCATATACCTCACCAAGCATATCAACTACATACTGCCTACCTAACCTTGCCGATGAACACTGCACCCGCACGCACGCGTGGGTAGACCGCGACAAGAGTAGCCATCACAGCCGTGAAGGCATACGCAGGGAAGGCTTCGATCGCATGAGCGAGAGCGACATAAGGCTGAATCTAAATCCCCTCTCTTTCTACCCTTTTGTGTAGTCTGTGAGTCGCGTATGCGCGCTCGCGCTCGCGTGTGGACAGTCATCAGGTCTAGCAGGTATGGTAGGTAGCTGGGCAGGTAGGCAGGGAGGCATGTGAGTAGTATGTTATGTAGGCGCGTATGTATGTAGGTATGTCTTGCTGGTGCCAGTGCCGGTGCCGGTACCGCCAAGTAACGCAACGCCATCAACGCCCGTTTGTAGCTGACTGGACTGCGCATCCATCGACTACTACCTTCATGCGCTGAGGCTGCAGGTGTGAAGGGGTTCGGGGTCCGATGCATTGGTGATGTGGGTACAGCATTCTGCTCACATATGGACGTACCTGCTTAGTTTGATTGATTGATCGAACGACTGGTTAATGGCGTCGATGGAATGGAGAGATCGATAGAGGGTGTTGCGACCAACCAAACAGAATGGTATAACCACAAGGCGACGTAAGGTAACGCGCAAATGTAAACGCGACCGAGCCAGGCCAACGCGCGGTAGAGGTCGGGAACACAGGAGGACACTAGGGTGACTGTGGATCGAGGCTGGAGATTGGACACGGTACGGTTGTTCGTGGTGAACAGTAAGTGCCAGGGAAAAGATGAGCTGGAGATGACCGCGTTTCAAAAGCTAACTTCGGCTTCGGCCTTTTGCTTTCGGTAGGTAGCGTCGGGGAAGGGGGGAAAAATTCATAAATGTCAGATCAACAGCAAGGCTGGCTGCTGGCTGCGGGCCTTTTCTTTTCCAGCCACGGTCAGGTAGGTAGATCAGAATGATAAAATTGACAGGTAGATACCTAACGGGATAGGGTAGTTTGGCAGGATAAGATGTTAGGGGTTAGACTGCATCGGGCCCAGGCCGCATATGAATGACCAGCATTAGAAGTACCTAGTCTACCTTAGTCATAGGCAAATGTACAGAGAAACGTCTTGAGAGAGAAGAAAGTCCGTGAATATCAGTAACAAATTCTGATTGGCCAGAGAGCGAGCGCTAGTAATCCACTTATGTGTTCTTTTTAATTTCATGGCGTTCCCCCTGCTTTGTGCTGATAAGATCCTTACTTCCAAGGATCCTGAGTCCCTGACTGGTTGAGCCGCTTTACCAAGACAGTTCACATCCAACTGTTTTGCGGTAGCCTTGTTCAAAATTTTCTCTAATTCACACTCACCCTCACGTCTGTTTTCCCCGAGTCGCTGAAACCCTTGGAGTACCGAGCATGGGTAGCAAGCATACCTATGGCATAATGTTGCTGGTCCACAGATTGGACTAGGGTCCCACGTGTATCATTAACATCCGGGCCAACTCCCCTTGGGAATCTCCGGCTGTGTTGCTGTACCGTACATATCTACATGGTCTCTATTAATACTTCGGTACCAGTGTTCCGGGATATATCACTGGGGCATCAGCTTTTCCGTCGGTGGTTGTTGAGTTACTACCTTCGTTCATGGCTGGCGTGTCAGAAGTGGGATTAGTTGCCGAGTGGGCCAACTGCATTATGCTTCATTGCTTTCAAGATCGTTCGATACGGTCTAGGATAAAATATTCACTTGTTCTCCCAGCGCTGCTTGAAAACGTGGCTCCGTTATTCCCTGGTATAGCACAGCATATCCTGCCATCGCTTTATCAGAGTTGTAGACGACGTACAGGATGCCTGCAAATAAACGATGCGAAATCATGTTTCGTAGGAGTTTCCTGAGAACCTGACTGTGCTCGCCGGATTGGGATTTCTAGAATCGTTGGTATCGTCAACTTCAAGTGGATGCTGTCTAGGAATTTCGAAAACAATGCATGGACTTGAAACGCTCGAGCCTCTATAGAGCCGCGAGGCAGAGAGAAGATGCCAACCCCTATCTCTTTTGGAGTACCACATTGAGGATACTGGGCGGAGGACTCGCTGCTCCGCCCGGTTGGAACTGATTCGTAGGTCGCGAAGAGATCGAGAACAGAGCTGAGGATACGGCCTTCCAATACAAGCCTAAGTTCATACGAATCATCCAATTTCAGGTGCATCCGTGGTCAAGTCACGATGGATGCATTGCTCGCCACAGTATGAATTCCCGGCAGTCCACCCGCCGTATGGATGATAGCGGTGGAGGGTCGCGTTACATTGTACAGGTATTAAGGTAGGAGAGACACGGTGCATAAAACTTCCTGCGACACGGGAAGCTACGGCTGCATCGACCTTAGTTCCGTATTTCAACACATGCATCCATTTGAAGATCTTAGGGAGCTGATAGGTGGCCTCGCTTTCTCTGTTCATTGTTTCATCATGCTTGCGGCCTCGGTATTGTCTAGTCAGCGGCCAAGGTAAATGACCAGCCACAGCATGTTTAAGCCCAGACACCCCAAATTGGTCCCTTCTTTTCTTTTCCACTGCTTTCAACTTAGACCATTCATGGGCAATGCTGCGTCTTTGGAGCCCTCAGATTCTCTGGTTTTGCCGCTGGTGGGACGTTAAGGAGAAACACACCACATATCTGCTGCGGTCGGAGACTCGATGGAAAGGAACAAGCAAAATCAACCTTTCATATGGGCACCTAATAGCTATCCTCCCGAATAAAAAGTTTTGGTAATCGCCGAATCTCTTCCTGGTTCTACCTGCCGGAACGAGATGCTAAATATCCTGCGTCTGAACTGCGGCATTGCAGCCATGAAGTGGTACCGGCAGACAGCACGATATATTAATAGTTATGACGTAGCTTTATGATACAGAAATAGCGGCAATTTGTTCCTTGCCAACTTGTTCAATCTCGGGAGGAGTTCGGGGCATCGGGCGCCTCTTAGGGACAACCAGCCTGCCCCCCTTAGGGGGTCAGCGTGCGCAATGAATTTAGGCTTATCTCAAGGACGTAAACGATGCGGTGGTAAATTCATGCCACCATATCCTCCCTAAACTTAACTGTCGTAGAATACCCATATATCAGGAAAAAAAATTTCCGCATAGCCACGAAAGGATATCGTCAGAAGGATTGTTGGATGTACAAGCAACCATGCTTGCTCGTCTTAGAGGATACCGACATGTGCAAGACTCTACAGATATAGCAAGTCAGGGTGAAGGAAAATCCCGCTCTGACCCTTTATCTATTCGCAGGCAAGCAAGTAACTAGGTCCAAATGAGTCGGCGGCTATCGAAAGCCTTCTATATCGTACAACACCCAACGCGCAAAGCAGGCGGCTAAGGGCCCAATATTCCCCGCCCCCGAACGCCCCGCCAAGCGCTGACGACGACCACATGAACCTATGAATTCGATCTGTTAGATCGAGTGGTGCTGCCATGGTTCACATGGCTGCATTGTTATGCGCCTCAAAAGTGGATGTTGAGGCCGATTTCTCCATCGAAACATGTGCGCACCCTTACCAGGCCTCACCGCTAGCGGTTCTAGCCCATGCCGCAGACCTGGGAAAAGCCGATCTCTTGCCCACCGTAATGATATTTTCCGTGGTATACGGTATCTCACGCCTGCCTGGTTGAAAACTTCTTATGTTATCACTTCGTCTTTGCAACATGCCCAACTTTTTAGGAGCCTCCAGCTTGCTTGGTCGACTTGGCGACATGGGGCGGCTGACTTATAGCCGCTAATAATCATGCGCAATTCAGCTGGGATTATTTCTCCCTTTCTTATGATCAATCTTTTCCTCGGAACAGTCGCCTGCAGCTCAGCCAAGCCTTCTCGCGTTCGGTCCCGTAAAGTTGTATTCTTGTCCCAACTACTGCCGCGGAACATTGGGCCCATTTTAACGATGATGCTAAGTATGTCCGCTTCCGCATTTATCGTCACCAAATTGCGATATCGTCTCCATGAGCTCCAGATGACGCTCTCTCCAGGTATAATCGTACTTGAATCCGTAATGTGTTACGATATCTAAGCAGGCGGAGTTGTACCTGGACAAGGGGCAACTTTCGCCGGCCCAAAAGGAAAGCAAATAAGACCTTGATGAATTTATATGGAACCTGTCCCGTTCTCATGCGCAATATTTTGGTCCGACACCCTCAGACGCGTTGGCTCATGGCCGTTCCTCACCTACGCGCAGCATCATCGATGAGGATCCACCCATAATGTGGAATACCTAGGAGGAAACAAGAAAGTTCATAGGAAGATAGGGGCATTTCTAGAAGGCGGCCAGGGACTTTGCTTCTACTAATCAGAGACATTCCACTTCCCATCTTACTACTCCAGGCGAAATGCAGTACATCTTCTCGGAGAGACCCGTATTTGCATGAGTCGGTTACCCTTCCAGGGCGGCTAGGAGTGGGTGGGCGCTTGAGTACCACAAAACTTGTCCCATGACACTCGACTCCCGTCCACTAACGTTTATTTACATCAGGGTAGCTCTTCTTTGGCGGGTACGACAGCTACCGTGACACACAAGAACAACTTCAAATCTCCACGGTAAGCATGACATGGCCGTTTCATCCCACTCCGGCTCTGGCTGCTTCCGCTGAATTCGGCTGGGAAGGCGACCTATCAGTTCAAGTGAACGGGGCCTAGGACTCGGGCATGTCAGAAAATCCGAAAACTGAGATCCGTTCGCACGCATGCGAGCTTACCACCAGCCCAAAAACAGCCGTGTTACACAGCATCGAGGTTGAAACGCCAGTGAAGTGGCTGTCCCATGCTTATTGGCGTGACCCTTGCAGCTAAAACAACACTGTCCTAGGTGTAAGGATGCGGCGTTGACTCCGAACCCGCTACACACGACTCGGGCGAATATACTGGGTGATCACCGACAGCTGGGGTTGTAGCCGGGATGGCGGCGTCGTCCCTCAAGCTGACTCGTCTCCCCCCAAGAGGGCACTTTCCTGCGCATCATTCTTGCAGGTTCGGCCGGGTGCCACATGCCATCATGTGCACATGTGGCTTGGTAGTGGAAATCTCTTATGCACATTAGCTTATCCGATGCGCCCTCCATGGAGGTCAATCCTTGAGGCAAGTATGGATATGTACGGGCCCCGCGACGGCCGATGTTACCCCTCCATCGTTATCTCTATCCAAAACCGTCCTGCTACCATCCAATGACGGGGACCACGACGACAAAAGCAGATCAGAGAGCCCCTGTTCCGTCAAGGCAACTCCACCACGGTTCATGACGCATGGACCCAATAGGATGCGGTCCATTCTCTCCCCAGATTGCTAGGTGGATGGCTCGTAGACCGTAGAACTACCGAACAAGTCTGAATCAACAACCACTCATCTCCATTCATGCTCGTGGCTGCAAACCACAAGAGAACCGGCTACATGGAGAGAACAGAAAGCCGCACTTAATCGAGTATTGTCGTCTCTAGTCGCCATCCGCGGTAGCCGCTTGATGCCTTACCGTAGACACCAGCTAGCCGTCTTATGACGGGGCCCGGCTTGGCTCATGTGAAGCGTTATATTTTTGCGAAGGCTCTAATCCCGCGTGGGCATACTCGTCAAGTGGTCGTTGCAATGCCAAGCTTTGGTCGTCCCCCCGATTCTCGAACCGTGTGGATCACGCAATCCCCATCCGTTACGGGAACTAGCCTGACCAGGTAAGATCCTCCGAGGAGAACCATTGATCGACTAACAGTGGGTACAGTAGTATCCTCGCATACGGACGTATCTCGCTCAACTTCTCTGGTGTACATTCCATTATGATGGGCCGAATCACCTGTCGACAGGTGCTACCAAGTGGCAAGGCGGAGATTGGATATTCCATCCTCCGCAAGGACCCGACCGAGCCCTCCGACATCGCCTGCGCACGGGATCCTCCGGGGGCTGCATCGGGCGGCTCCAGAATTTCGTAGCTGGGGAAAGTCTATACAGGTCCGACTCTCCATTCACTCGCTCTAAACGACACCAATCGACTCCAAGGCCATTCACGATGGCGCCTCCGCGGGCCCTTTTTGCAAGGTCAGCTCCGCTACTGCGAGCGCCGCAGAACTTAGCCACCATATTCTGCAACAAAACCGCAGCCGCCCCTCGGCCCTATCACTCCCACGACCACCCGCCGCCACCGGGCGTCTTCAACGCGGCCGAGAATGCCATCCTTTCGGCCGCATACGCACACGTCCCCGAGCACGGCTTCACTCAGCGCGCCCTCTCCCTCGGAGCCAGAGATGCCGGCTACCCGGACATCAGCACCAGCCTGCTCCCAGAGGGGCCCTTCAGCCTCATCAGATACCACCTTGTCACGCAACGAGAAGCGCTTGCGCCGAAGAGCAAGGAGATCTTTAACATCAACGCTGCCACCACCCCAACCTCACAAAACGGAGATGCCGCGTCGGCAACGCACTGGAAAGTTAGCGACAAGGTCGAGCGCCTCACGTGGGAGAGGCTGTTGGGGAACCGGGACGTGAACCATCGCTGGCAAGAGGTATGTCCCGTCATCATCTCTCCTATTCGATCATCCCTCCCACCCCGCTCCGCCCCGGATCGATGAGCCGAACCCAATAGGCGGGCACGCCACGTACTCCCTCGTAGCGTTGCCCTCAAACGACCACCTTCTCTACCCGTACATCATCCCACGCTGCACCTCCCACCCATCCCCCAAAACCCCATTCGCTACCTGGCGCCATGCCAATGTCGATTGGCTCAGATTCACTTGCCGTCCCCGCCCCCATGGCACAAAGCATGCCATGCCACACCGCACACCCACCCATCCACGCCTCGCTCGCTCGCTCACCGATGTCCCCAACCCGCACAGGCCTTAGCAGTGATGGCGCAACCATCCCGCGTGGCGGCCTCGCTGCACGAGCTGGCGCTGCTCGCGGACGAGATCTGGCACCTGTCAGGCGACGCGGCCGTCGACCCCTCGTGGTACACGAAGCGCGGCGCCCTGTCGACCATCTACGCGTCGTCCGAGCTCTTCATGACCAATGACCGGTCGCCGGGCTACGGTGAGACGCGCGCCTTCCTGCGCCGGCGGCTCGACGAGACGCGCACCGTCGGCGCCGCCCTCGGTGGCGCCGCCCAGTGGATTGGCTTCACCGCCTCGGCCGCCTTGAACGTGCTGCGGAGCAAAGGGGCGAGGATCTGAAACTGCCCGACAGGGTAAGCAAGACAGGCAGCCAGGCAGGCGACCAGCCCGCTTGTTGTTGCGTCGGTAGCCGATGCACCATTACATTATGGCACGCGCATGTGAATCATGCAGGAGCCGAAGGCGAGGTGGAGGCTTGGTTGCCCCGTGTAAATTTTAATGTGACATATCAAGGGTACGAAACCAGGCGAGCGACCAAAGGGGGTATCTTGCGATGCACGTCAACTATTTAGGCTAACAACCGTGGGTAATTGGGCGCCGAATGCAGCGACCGGAATGGGTCGTGCAGCTCGCATCTGTATAATGCATCTCAAATAACATATGTACGTGCGAGGAAGGCCTGCGAAGCCCAGACCGTAGACGATCTGTTGAGTCCCAGCCTGCCGCAAACCTATCCCGCCCGAGGTCAGCGTCCGGCTGCGTCGGGACGTTATGTGGAGCCTCATGACACACATCCATAACCGGCCTACGGCTCTACTGCAACCCGCCCTAAAGCATTAGAATCCGTGAGCCAACCTGGCGCAAAACCAAAGGCGGATATCGCCAGCTCGACTCTTTCTTTTCCCTTCCATCTCGAACGCCTTGTGATTCGAACCACCACCAGATAGCCGCACAACTCCGCTGTTACAAAATGTAGAAAACATGACCGAGAAACTGGCATCCTAGTCATCAGTGGTCTGCCAGCGTCCGCTGTCGAGGATCCGTGAGCCTGCAAGACGATCGATTAGAGATTGCTGAAGGAGACCGGGAATATGTTGCGAGCGCGGTTTGTGAGCATGATTAGGAGTAGTATTAATAGTAGTAATACGCACCTGATAATCTTGACATCCTTGTCGAAATTGGCCCGGCCTTCGATGGCATTGGGAGTGATGAGAATGAACTGCTTGCCGACCGAACGGCGGGCGGCCGTGATCTGCAATGCCCGTTAGTAGGGGTTTCATATCTCCAATGCTAAGGGGTTCGGGGTCCCAAACTCACCAGCATGTTGGTACTGATCTTACGGTTCACGTTGTCCATGAAGACGTCGAACTCGTCAAGGCATCGCAGGGGAGATCCTATTGCGTCCCAGATAGCAAGAAGGAGGCATATTGACGAGAACGACTTTTCCCCACCGGAAAGTGTCTTCGTGTTGCGGCCGGACTCGTTTTTCCTCGTTCCATCGGGCTCGACTTGAATCTCGAGCTTCTTGGACTTGTGATCGAGCAAAAGCTTTCCTCGAAACTTGCGCTCGCTTAGCAGGTACGCGAAGTTGACTCGCGCGTGGGCCGAGATCAGCCGTTGGAAGTATCGCCATTTCTCGAGACGGGTATTGAGAGCCTGCTTCAGACCATCTACGAGGGAAGTGAGGTTTTTGTGATGCTGCTTCTGCTCGCGGTATTCCTGGATCGCTTGTGCCGCGCGGGCGTGGATATCCTCGTCTGATGCGCCAAGCTGGTTCCGGATCTTTCTCAGCTGCTCTCGCAGACTCTCGTACTTGCGCTCGAGGCTTACTGTAGTCTCGCCCTCCGGTATGTATGCTCGCTCAGGACAAGCCTCGCTGGCTTTTTGCGTATATTCATCCACAACCGCGATTTGACGGTCCCGGGAGGCCTCGGCGTGGGTCTTGCCTGCCTTTGCCTCCTCGTGGGCCTGGTGCACTTCATTTTTCTCAAATAGAATAACCCGGCGCGATTCTTCGCGTCTCTTGAGTTTGTCTTCTGCCTTGGCAATCTTGGCCTTGAAGTCTTGGGTCGCTAGTTTGGCATCGTTGAGCTTCTTCTTGAGGTTTTCGACCTCTTTGTTGAGCTCCCGCTTCTGCACAGCAAGCTCGCCGTATTGATTGCCGTAGTGGTCCTTTTGCCTCTGAGCTTCTGCCAGAATCTCCTTGAAATTCTGCAGGGCACCGCCGGTATTTTCGAATGCGTCGAGTTCCGCTTCAACCTGTTCGATACGGACTTCCGCTCGCACGAGTTCCTGTTGGAGTTCGGTCGCTCTCCGCTTGTGCCGTGTCGCGGCTTGTGCGCAGCGCTGAGTCGTCTGCTGCGTTGTTCTCCAGGAAGCCTCCACAGCCCTCAATTCCGCACGCAGCTGCTCTAAGGCGTCCTTTTGAAAACTGATCTGAGTCTCCGCATCTGACTTCATACGTGGCTTCTGGTTAGGGTCCGGAAAGACGGGTTGCGTACTCATGTTCCCTCCTCCCCGGTTGGTTAGCCGGAGACCCTCCCTTTTCGTGTCGTGAAAGGCTATGCAAACAGTGACGTTTGGAGGCGGCTGACCATCAAACATGATTTTTTCTGCCTCTTCTCTCTTTTCGATGAGAATTATCTGTTCGATCTGGTTCAGGATAACTAATTGATCCCTCACTACGGCATCGTCAAACTTCAACACTCTCATGATTGTGTCAAACTTGCTGTCTGGTTCCCTCAAGTTGCTTAGAGAGTGCCTAGGTGCAATGAGTATCGGCGGAGAGGACCGCATGCGTAGCCTGTCGATATGAGACTGCAGACGCTTTTGATCAGATCGGCTCGTAACAATGAACGCGCTAAGATTACCACCGAGGTATCTTTCGATGACACCCCCCCATTTGGGTTTCGTAAGTTGGATCAGGGTACCGATCGGCCCAATAGGTTTCTGCGAGAATCCTGTGTCGTTTTCAATAGATTTCATGAGCTGAGGTATCTTGGGATCGAAGCCGGCGAATGGATCGATACGGTTCTGCGATAGGTCTCGTAGCCGGATCTCCGCTGCCGATACTTCCCTTTTCTTCTGCTCGAGGCGACCCGCCGCGCTGCGCTCCTCATTCCCGGCGCTAGCGAGCTCGTTATCCAGACGCGAGGTATCTGCTGTATTAGCGTCAATAGCCGCTTGAACATCCTTTTCGGCTTGTTTAGCCTCTTCGAGTTCCTTTTGTTTCTCCGTGAGAGCACCTCCATTTATTTCTTCCAGCCGCTGTTCTTCTTCGCGGATCTTCCTCTCGTACTCTTTAACCCTCTCAGATGCCGACTGAAGATTGGAGTGCAGGTCCCTTTCTTGGGTGTGGGTATCCGTGAGTAATTTCCTGGCATCATTGAACTTGACATGAGCCTCAGTTTCCGCCGCTTTAACTTCGCCCTCTTCTTCACGGATGCGCTCTAACTCTTGTTTCGCTTCCTGCACTACCTTGTCCACCTTTCCGAGCTCTTCCGTCTTCTCCTCAATTAAAAGTTGCGTCCGGTCAATTTCTTGCTGGGCTAGGTCGATGGCATTCTGCTTCTCTTTCAGCCTGTCCTCTTGCTCGGCGACCTGTGCCCAGATGAGCTGGTTCCTGTAGACGGCCTGTTTCTGGCGCATCTCAGCGTTCTTCGTGACGGCATCTCTTAGTTTGACGGCTTTCTCGTACCTCTCCTTGAGAATGTCGATGGTTTCTTGATACTCGATTAGCTTAGTCTCATTAGCCTCAAGGTACTCTTGTAGGAGTTGGTAGTCGTTGGAGAGCTGTTCCAGTTGAGTGCCTTGGACGAAGTACTTGTATTTGGTGGCAGGAGTCGCCGCGTTGAGGAACTGACGCGCGTTATCCTGGGATAGTACGTTCAGCGGGTTGTCGACTTGCAGACAGAAGTAGTCGACCACGTCGTCGACGTCACTCTTCTTGTTGGAGATCAGGCGGCCGGTCTCCGATTTTAGCCTGAAACCGCTGGAGCCAGATTTGGTGAACCAGCGCTCAACGATGATGGATTCTCCAAATTGGTCAGGCTTATAGGCATCAGTTCCTTGGTTCTTGATCTTGACAACCAAGCTAGCGTGGTCGCGGCCCTCTTTGACGAAGCTCCGCAGGCTCCCTCCACGATTGGTGGCGCTCGCCTTGCCGCCGAGACATAGAGTGATGGCAGTTAAGATGGCACTCTTGCCGCTTCCGTTTTCTCCGACGATGAAATTGAGCAGCGGACCAAGATCACAGTGCAGTCTTTCGTGGCACATGAAGTTGTAACATGTAATGCTTTCGATAATAGCGTTCAGCGCAGCATGGTTCTCTCCGATAAGCGTCGGCCGGCTCTGTATGCGTTGTGTGGCTCGTGTGTCGTCGTCTTCCGTATATTCCAGATGCTTAAATCCGGCATCGCGCATGATCTCGTATTGAGTGGAAGTGGGCGGAGTGGGCAATGCATCGGCCCCCTGCATATCCTGATCTCCATCGTCGTAGTCTTCTTCGGAAGAAGTCGCACTTTGTTCCCGAGGCGTCAGGTGCGACTTCCTTCCGCCTGATCCTGCATCAGAAACGCGAGCTCTCTTTCGCTGTTAAACCTAGCTGTTAGCATAATTTAACACTTCCGCATATCGAGAAGACCGCGCAGAGACAGAGACGGGCGAAGACGAACCGATTCGTTTCTTAGGCTTGAGCTAGCCTCAGAAATGACAACGCCGTCAGAATCACCGTCATCATCGAACGCGGCGCGCCGAGAGCGCTTAGATGAGGAGGCGACCGCGCTAGGCATGATGAGGGACTCGGAGTAATGAGGAGAATCTCCCCTCAGCGCCGAAATACGGTGGTGAGGGAAAGGCGCGGTTCAGTCTGATGAGATTGCGGATAAGTGGGGTCCTACTTCATGTGTATTAAGTGTGTGTAATTATGCGTAGGCTTTCGTAGCTTTAGGTAAATATCTTCCTGGAAAACTCGACACCTCGTTGATAGGCCATTCCAGTAACCGCCCGATGCAATGAGTATAAGAAATGTCGCGATACTATCTTGGGGGAGTTGATAATGGTAAGCCTTAATTGAAGACATTAACGTTGGAGAAAGACGCGACGGGGCGGCGTGACGCGCTAAAGACATTGTTTAAGCGATTAGCGTGCCCGGGCTCCAACTTTTAAAGGTGAGATAAGGGTGTACAACATCTGAGGTAGGATAAGCGTTATGAACATTGACACACTTAACGCGGCCAGGCCATGGTGGGGTGGGGGTGTGTCAATGATTCTGGCGACCTGCTATCCCTCGCCACCCTTACATCTATTGTACAATACAAGTACATTCTTAGCTAGTACAATACAGTAATACTACATACACCTAAGAAGCCCACTCAGAAGGAACTTACCGAGAGGCCCACCAGATACTGCCGTTCATTCGCAGTACTGATCACCGATCTCGAAACGCAAAAAAAGGAAAAGGGATCACCAACTTCTCTATGCTCATATGATTCGCGGCTACTATGGTTTGAAAATGGATCCATGAGAGTTTTCGGTGGCTTGTACTCTACCCTAAACAACACACCTCCCTGGAAGACTTGGCCGTAAGTGATATATCGAAAGCTGGGTGCTTCATTTTCATCTCCAAAGGGGATTTATTTTATTCACTTGAGCTGAAGAAATTCACTTGGTTGGGCTTTCAAATTTAGTCTCGTCTCCCAAGGAAAGGAGGATAAAACCCACAAGATGGTCCCGGAAGATAAGACTGAATTTTTCGAAAATGGCTTTCAAGAGTTCCCCAGGATGCTACCCGAAAATTGTGTCGAGTACATGCTTTTCATGATCGACAGCCGCGTCGAGTCACGCAAGCTGTTATCTGATCTGGAAGCTGTCCGGAAGGCTGCTGTCCAACTCTGCGACCGTTTCACCAAGGATTATATATGGCAACGAGATGTGTTCCAATTGCACATCAAGAACGAAAACGGACGAGTTTATCTGCATGGCACAACCGACTACGGCGATTCGGTGGAGGACGAGTGGCTGATAGTCTTTCTCCTCCGTGAATTGACGAAGGCATTCACCAATCTCTGGGTGAGGATCTCTGACAGCGATGGCGAGTTCCTCCTGGTCGAGGCAGCCAACGTCTTGCCGAAATGGTTGAGCCCGGAGATAGACAGCCATCGAGCTTGGATCCACCAGGGGAGACTTTGGATTCTCCCTTTGGCAGCAAGCTCCGGAGAGAAAAGACCACTTTCTTTGCCCGAAGCCACCGATTATCTCAGAGCAAAGCCCGAGGGTCTCATAAATTCGACCTTCGTCGAAGCCGAGGCCTTTTATCGTTTGGAGAAGTATCCAGCGCAGATCACAGACTGGATACACCACTCCTTGGTGACAATACCGAGGAAGCTAGCCTACATCCTGCACGAACGCCCCGCCACTATTGCCCCCGCCGTTGAAGCGTTCTATCTACGAGATCCGGTATCCATGAAGCCGCTCGTTTCCTTGTCCGGAAAAACGCATTTCCCGCCCAAGGATTTGGTTACGGTGAGTGTCAAGTTCACCAAGGTGCTCTTTGCCCAAGTTAAGTCTCAACGCTTCCAAGCTCCTCCTTCATGGAGCAGTATCATCGACGCCGCCGAAAAGGAGGCAAAGACAGAGGACACTACGGATGGATCTCTTAAGAGGCTGGCGAGATTGGAAACGGGCATGAAAATCACTAGCGGCTTCGAGATGCTGGCCACCAACGCAGATAAGAGAGATAACCGGCTAGCTCGTGAGTTTGCCATTCTTCTCGAGGACGTGGAGGAAGACGGAGACCAAGTTCTACCTACCGATGCGGACATTGCAGCCTGGTCAGATGTCAATAGGGAAGACGACGAATCATGGCTAGACATCAATTTCGAAGATTTCGAAAATGAGTTGGAAGGGAAGCGGGGGCCCAGACGAGGCCCGCAAAGTGGGTTCGGCGATTCTACGACACAGGCGGACCTGCAAAAGATGGTATCCCGGTTTGAAGCATTTCTCAATGATGAAACCGCAGGGATAGACGGTGCTGAGATAGAGGACATGGATGAAGACGACGATATCTCTGATGACGACGACGATGATAGCGAGGATGAGGACAAAGAAGTCAGCTTCGATGAGCAACAGTTCGCCGAGATGATGAGAGAGATGATGGGGCTGCCAAGTGAAGGAGAGCCCACACAGGGGACAAAACAAGTCGCCAAGTATGTGCCTCCAGAGGAAGCAGATGAAGATGAAGACGAAGAGATCAGAAACATGGCGGCTCAGATGGAAGCCGAGCTGAAAGAACACGGCGCCCTAAAGCTTGACCCCGGGCCTGGGGCCACAAAGATAAAAAGGGTTGAAGGAAAGCAGCAGGCAGGGGACGACGGCAAGGGAAAAGAAATACAGAGACCAGAGCAGGGGGAGGATGGAGAGGAAGACAGCGGTGGTGAAGAAGTCGACATAGATTACAACCTTGCCAAGAATTTGCTAGAAAGCTTCAAGAGCCAAGCTGGAATGGCGGGTCCTACGGGCAACATCCTAGGAATGATGGGCATGCAACTCCCTAGGGACGAAGATGAGGAAGAGAAGAGTAGGTGACGGAGGATGCAGTAACACATCTAATTAAGGCCTACATACCCGGGTAGATAGAGCTCCCATGAATCTTATATCTAAGTAGGTATGTCTTCTTTCGATAAAAGTGAATCAAGTGACATCTGGCTGCATCTCGATACGTTCTACTTACTATGTAGTTAGGTGTTGGGGCTTCATCATACTTCAATGATAGTAGTCCCTGCGCTAGCCAGCACTAGACTCACTGTAGCAAGGCTCCCCAGCCCCGCCCCCCCCCGCGTTCTTACCCCACTAAAGACACCAACGACGTCACTGCCTGATGGGTGATGGCCCTGCAATCCTTTTTCAACTTGGGCCTCATCAAAGGGCCAATATTCGTCCCTAATGATAGGTCAATTCACCGAGTGAGGCATGACAGAATGAACGCGCATTTTGTATATCCGGTAATACTATCTTACCCGTAAACTTACAAGACACTAGGGCAGCGCGTGATCCGGTTAATGTACTCCATCCTAGTTGCTGAAGTCATCAACTTTCCGGGCTACATGGCAGTACGATGTGGTTGAACAAAGGTGTTTCTAACTTACAGAGAACGTACGACGAGGTCTACTTAAAATGCTCGACCGCCGTTTATTACGAAAGTCAGGGGGACGAGAAGGAGGCCATGGCCTCGTGGAAGAGCGCGCTTGACCAAATTCGTCAGAATCCAGTCAATAAGAGGCTCCCGGACCATGCGCCCAAGTCTGAGACGGAACGCGCGCTGCTGGATAGCATAAGCCAGTTGGAAGTTCAGTGTAAAGAAAGAATCGATCTCCTCGAGGCCCTTAGAATATCACGAGAGGAGGGCCCCTCATTACGAGCTACGCCGTCCGCGCCAGGCATAGAGGTGGCCGCAAATGGTTCTTCATCTCCATCATCCGGTAACAAACCCCCGGAGAGGGGATGGATTGGGGAGGGGACTATACCTGCTATAACGTATACAGAGTTACCGAAACCGCCCTTGCCAAGACGACCGTCGCTGTCATCTAGGAATTCGAGTGGGCAAGCTGGAGTTGGTGGACACAATACCAGGGTGGACCAACCGTCGCCTTCAATATATACACGTCCGCCGTCACGTCCCCCCCTGCTTCCACCCTATGGCCTCTCTACAACAAACAGCGCTTCCTCCGATAAGGCACAGAGCCCCGATAGACACAGCATGCGAACGACCCTTCGGTCCGGGAAGTCTGATAAATCCTTGCGGCCACCTCGGCCGCCGCCATCAAAGATAACCAAAGGGCCGGGCGCTAGCAGGGCCGCTACTTTGGCTTGGAAAAGTATAGTATCTAGACAATCTCTCACCAGAGCGTCCTCCGCCGACAGTCCCAGCTTCTCCAACCCGCCTGAACCAAGGTACCCTTCCGACTCTGCCAGGTCTAAGTCGGCTTCGCAACAGACTCGTTGGGATAGTCATAGCAGACGACTAGTTGGCTCTCCTGACAACGGGACTATTGTCTCGCCCCGCGACAGTCCAGACCTCGAATGCCCA
This sequence comes from Monosporascus sp. mg162, assembly GCA_004155945.1. Lineage (NCBI taxonomy): Eukaryota > Fungi > Ascomycota > Sordariomycetes > Xylariales > Monosporascus > Monosporascus sp. mg162. The sequence goes on from QJNY01000164.1 coordinate 80,306, forward strand.
TCGCGAACATCAGGCGACTACGCCGTGGCTGGGCCCTCCTCTCTGGCGTTGGGTGCTGCTTCAAGCGCTATTGGTGCCCTCTCGATTCAGGATAGAAAAGAGTCTACTTCGACTTTAGGTCCGAGAGATCGAGGCCCATCATCCAAGAAGAGCCCAGCGAAAGCGAACTCCGGTCCTAGCTCGGGCGGGGATGCCGGTACCTCTACTCCGGTTCCGACTGCCAGGGAGAACCCAATGCGGAGGAAACCAGTGGACAACCTGGCAAAATTTGAACCCAACAGTGCCAAGAAACGTTCGACGCGTGAAAGAGCCGATTGGGATCCAAGACCAGACCCTACTTCAGCAGATGATGAGCCCACAAATGCGAATCCTCCTCAGCGGAGACCGAAGGGGAAACAAAGAGAGACACCTATTGTTGCTGACGCTCAATCGCAGTCCCCCGTAGACTCCGCAGATGATGAAACTAAGAAGGGGAACGAATGGGAAAAGAGGAAGAAGGCGATCTTGAAAAACCTACCGCCAGGGGTAGACGATGCTGCAGCCAAAGCCATTTTCAACGAAATCGTAGAGCGAGGCGATGAAGTCCACTGGAGCGACATCGCCGGGTTGGAGGCTGCGAAGAATGCCCTGAAAGAAGCAGTTGTATACCCGTTTTTGCGGCCAGACTTGTTCATGGGCCTTCGGGAGCCTGCGAGAGGGATGCTACTCTTCGGGCCTCCCGGGACGGGGAAGACGATGCTGGCGCGCGCAGTCGCCACGGAATCCAAGTCGACCTTCTTCTCTATTTCCGCCAGTAGCCTAACGAGCAAATATCTAGGCGAGTCCGAAAAGCTCGTGCGCGCCTTGTTCGCGCTGGCCAAGCTGATGGCCCCGAGCATCATATTTGTCGATGAAATCGACTCCCTCTTATCTCAGCGGTCCGGCTCCGGAGAGCACGAGGCCACAAGAAGGATTAAGACTGAATTCCTGATCCAATGGAGCGATCTACAGCGTGCCGCCGCCGGACGAGAGAATACCGGAGGTGGGCCCAAGGATAGGGGTGACCCGAACAGAGTCCTTGTCCTCGCTGCGACCAACCTCCCCTGGGCGATCGACGAAGCGGCGCGGCGCCGGTTTGTGCGGCGCCAGTATATCCCATTACCCGAGCCAGATACGAGAGCCAGCCAGTTGAGAACGCTGCTTAGCCAGCAGAAGCATAGTCTCACAGACACGGATATTGCCGAGCTGGTCGAACTGACAGAAGGTATTTCATTTAGAGCAATAGGCGTATGACAGTCGAGAAACCGAGATAGGGGGCTAATTATAAATCACTCTAGGCTTCTCCGGGTCGGACATTACAGCACTGGCCAAGGACGCGGCAATGGGACCCCTTCGTTCGCTCGGCGAGGCATTGCTTCAAATGACGATGGACGATATCCGGCCAATGGAACTGGGCGATTTCAAGATCAGCCTCCGGAATATCCGTCCCAGCGTCAGTAAGGAAGGATTGTTGGAGTACGAGAAATGGGCCAGGCAATTTGGAGAGCGTGGTGGATAGTGCATTCTATAGACGGGACAGGATAACTAGAGGTCACAGCAACTCGTACTAGTTAAGAGCACCGTTTCAAGGCTGTAGCAGAAGATGTATCGTTCGCATGGGAGGGATAGGCGTTTGACGAGGTGGGCTGGCAGAGCTGTTCGACATATGATACCTGGAGTAAAGGGGCTCCAATGCTGCCGGTTGGGTTTTATCGCATTAGTCTATCCTCCCGGTCGTTGCCATTGTACAATATGCCACATCTTGGGATGTATTTATATATACACGTTCCGTGCCCGGTGCATGTCGACGAGTTCGTGATCAGGCCCCTAGACAACCGCAGAGGGGCTCGTATGCTCCTCGAGATCACCATCGGCCTCGGCCGATTAATCATACACCCATCATCGTGAAACTGGCTTCCTTCTATGGTGTTTTCTTCTTTGTCCCCTCCCCACCCATATCTATCATTGCGCTCTCAATCAACGTCATTCTCGCCGGCCACGGCGTTCTGGTCGGTCGCCGTCGTCGGCACCGGAATGCCGAGGATCTGGGCCGCCTGGAGCGTGAGCACGCGGCTCAGGCGCAGAGAGCGGCGCGCCTCGAGCGCGGTCCTCTCCTCGTCGCGGGCGCGGGCGGCCTCCTCGCGCAGCAGGCGCCTGCGCTCGTCCTTGGCGGCGCGCTTGGCCGCCCGCTCGGCTAGCCGCTCCTCGAGCGTCGGCACGGGAGGCCGCTCGTGGATGGCGGGGCCGTACGGCGCGATGATGTGCTTTACCACGTGCCGCACGTGCTGGGACTCCCGCCAGCTGGGCGAGATGGCCACCACGTCGCCCTGCCGCAGCGAGTTGCACGGGTCGTGCACCAGCTTGTAGCGCGGCTCTTTAAAGTACTGTGCGCCGGGGGTTGGGGAGTTTAGTCTTGACTGTTTCTGGATGTCTCTTTTGCCTATAGACGACGGGGGGGGGTTGATACGAGAAGCCGGCATTAAGGGGTTCGTACCTTTTGCACTCGGGGCTCGTATCTCATTCCTCCCAGCTTGACCTTGACCGTCTTGTCCATCTTCCCTGCCGAGACGACGATGCCGTGGAATTCTTTCGCCGTCTGCCGGGCTACATTGGCGACTGCCACCGTTACTTCCGACGCCATCCTGGAGTTAGGTGCTTCTAGGTATCCCTTCCGCGTGATTTGGCCGAGGCTTAGAGGGTCATCGTCTGTATGGTCGCCGGCAATTTGATCGCGGGCTATTGCGTGAGGCCTTCCCAATATGCAGCAAGACCAAAATTTGTATCGTAGCGGTTAAGTACAGCTGTCGTAGCTCTCACAGCTGTCAATGGCGCCCAGGCACTGTCAGACAATTTAGGCCGAGTGGGTCAAGTGCACCCCGAGGTCCACTCCTCTCCATTGGACCGCCGCATTCACTGTTGTGCCGGCCCTCAAGCCCACGCACACCCACGCACACACGGACTTGCCCCCACTCCCACCGGCCCCTGAACCGGACATTCATACCATAAATCAACTTATTCTAAGACTCATAGGCCGGAATAAGTGGATACGCCAATCTGACGATCGTGCCTTGTCAATACACGACGTAATATCGATCAAACAGTTCGCTCGCAGGTGTTGGACTCACACGGCTTGTCACTCGGCATCGCAAGAATCCATCCGTATTGAATGGCCGTGGTTTCAACCATCCAAAGTTCCGTCGGCAAGAAACCTAGACCTATGATGTGGATTGGCTGCGAGCATATATGCGGGCTAGGACAGAATAGCATATGACATAAGGTGTGAGACGGTTTAGGCTATGCCTGAGTAAGATCATGTTTAGGCTGGGCCGCTGGGAAGAAAGGCGTTGCTGTAGAGGATACAAGGTCAAGCCAAGGTATCGGTTGCTACTGCTAGGAACGAAGAGGAGAAACGTTTCATCTCTACGGTCAGCGTTCGTAAAACGTGTGCTCGCTGAATGAAAAACCCTAAAACGCAGAACACATACCAGTAAAAAGTAATGCAGACAGGGTATTAAGCCTACTAGGCAGGCAGCTGCAAGATTCACTCACGGCCTCTCGGACTCAAACCGAGTACGCTTCCACTGCGCCAATCCACCGCTTTTTATTAATTGTTCAGCGCCTACCCGAACTTATGTCGATGACCGCATTTGGTCCTTGGCCGTAGCCGGTCTGAGGCATCAATACGTTTCTGCCTGAAACGGGGTTAGGAAGGAGATAGAAGGCATATGAAGTCGAAGTCGAAGAGATTGTATTGACTGTCTCTGCTTTGGGTCATTAGGGAGCCAAGTCACGATATAAGCCAACGTGAGAGCCAGGTACTGCCTCCGCGGCGGGCTCTACTAATCATAGAAAGAAGTCAGAGGTCGACGCTATAATACACCAACCTACTACTTGTATGCGTACTTCAAACACCGGAGACACCGTTCGGCTTGGAGAGCCACAACGACGTAGCCTCTGTCCTGGACATTGATTGAAGTCAGTATAAGAGCATATCCATTATGGGCGGCTAGGAAGGTTGTCAGATTCGCATCCTCTGCTTCACTACTCGACTAATCAACACGGGGGACGTGCCACTATGCAGTCCTGAAACCCAACCCCCCCCAACAAAAAAAAAAAAGTGAGAGAGAGAGAAAAGAAAAAAGAAGAAGAAAAAGCAGGATAAGAAGGAGGAGGGAATGCTAAATATTCGCTATGCTGGCAAGCGTTGGGTGTCGTCAAGCTCTTTAGGTTTGTATTTATTTTGGATAGGTCAATTCTTTGTTTTACACCTCAGACGCTGTCTGCATTGCGTATACTAGCCTCACTGTTTTTCAACAATCTTCAGTGCATGTCCTGAGGGAACTATATCTATGAGACTTGGCATATGATACACCGCCAAAAAGGCGTATGAACGGATAAGGGCAACCGAAGATGAGGGCAAGGAATCCCCTCGCTAGATATCCAAGCCCCCTTAAATATCATCAACAGTGGTTCCCGTCCCCAAGGATGCCCAGCTATATAGCTGATTGCTTCAGATAGGTAAATATATCTATTACTATCAGATTAGGGACTGCCAGGACGGTATATTAAATCTGCGTTTGAAATTGATAGCGGGGGACCTAAAAGGGTTGTCACTGCTTTACCACTCTCCTCGGATTGTCTGCCCCTTTACCCAATTCGGGTATTAGGTCGGTTTGGCGTTAACCAAATGACCATAGACATGGTCGAACCTATCGGCTTCACATTAGACCCAGCAGAGTAGTTTCTAACAGGTCTATAACAGCGACGGGATTTATCTCTTTTGAAAAGTAAGTACGGACCAGTTGGCGAGATAGCTTATGGCTACTATGAGTACTTGTTAAGACGCTGGTTTGCATCCAGGCTACAAGTACGACCCATAATCAACGTAACGTAAAATCTTAGACATTCTACTGTAGTACTCTAACATCAAATCTGCTCGGCTACGACTGCCCAAGCTCAACATGTCGCATATGTAAGTCGAGTAGAGTAAAGAATCCCGTAATCCCCGCGAACCCTTGAAATACGGGGCACACGTACATATTTCACGCCTGGCAGTCTACAGAAACCCTATCCCAAAGATCTGGTAGCTGTCAATGCGAGTTCTCGACGAACTCTGAATCGTCATCCAATCTAAGCTTACGTCAGGTGGAAACAAGAGAAGCTAACTCCAATGAAGCGTCCAGGGAGCAGTGGGGATGGAATTAAGTCCAACTCGAAGTCATATAGCAAAAATTTGTAAATTAGACTTATTATAAGAAATCTAGCAACAGAACGTGAGGTTACCCCAGAGGAAGCAATGAGGCCACCCTGAAAGGTCTAGTGTGTGAAAACGTGCAGGGTAGACTCAACCACGAAAGGATGGAATCTCAGGAAGTGTCGCTAGATTTCTTAAAGCTTATGAGACCCTGCTGATCGCTTCCGTCATCGACGACGATACCTTCACTCCACCATATCTCGGCCAATCCTTTACCGATTCATACCATTTCTTCACAAGCTATAACTACCTTATCGGGCAGTTCCAGGTTCTTCGTCTTCAACTCATTAGTCAAAGACTTAACATTATTAAGGTATTCCTCCATGCTGTTGAAGACTTCAAAGCCGAGTTGAAGAATTCCTTATTCTTAAAAGGAGTTCTTCAACTCTGCTTTTGAAGACTTCAACAGCATGGAAGAGTACCTTAGGAAGGTTAAGTCTTTGACCAATGAGTTGAAGACAAAAAACCTGGAACTGCCCGATAAGGTAGCCATGATCTATACTATGAACTTCCTGCAACAACCTGGGGGATGTTGGAGCTATATATATGCGAAAATAATCGTATATAAGAATATGATTTATTCATTAATCCATAACAGAAACGTATGGAAGGACGCGTAAGCAAAGTCTTAGATTTAGCCCCCAAATAGGGACTTAGACCCACTTATATCCGTCGAATAACTCCGGATTCCTAGACTTATTCTACCAAAAAAACCATAGCGCACCCCGAGCTGTCTATGTTGAACGATGCTAGAGATTTAACCACTGGCCAGCTCCTCCAGTCCCGACTGATCGCCGTTGAAAATATCCGAGTTTCCGCCGTACTCGTACGCATCATTAAACTGCCAGATGGTGTAATCTGGCCACCCGCCGGGCGGAGTGCCCGCCGAGGATCGGGCCAGGACGAGCGGGTTCGTGTTGACGAAGGCGCTCGAGTCCCCCGTGCAGCTCTCCCACCACGAGGGGCTCGTGGAGATCAGCGGGTAGCGCCCCGTGCTCGTGCGGTAGGTGTCGCTGAAGTCCCGGATCCACGACACGGCGACGCTGGCCGACAGCACGCAGTCACCCTCGAGGTCCAGCATGCCGGGCAGCGTGATGCCGTCATCGCTCCAGCCGCCGCCGTTCTCGAGGAAGTACTTGGCCTGCTCCGCGCCCGAGCTCGAGTCTAGGTGCGCGAAGTGGTACGCGCCGTGGATGAGGCCGGCCCCCCTCGCTCCGATGTAGTGCGAGGAGAAGGCAGGGTTTCGGTAGGCCCTGCCTTCGGTCGCCTATGGGTTTTCAGTATATCAAGACCGTTTGGCGGTGTTGGATATGGGAGTATTACCTTGATGATGGCGAAGCGTGCTCCAGACGAATAGGCCCCATCGAAGTTGTAATGAGGGCTTTGGTCTTGAGATATGTCAAACCCCAGGACGGCACCAAGAGCAGCGCCTCCGAAGTTCAAGCCGATAATGATAGAAGACTTCATGGTTGTGTGATATCTTTATTGGGCTCTTTGTTGGAAACTTGGGTGTCTTGCTTCGTGGAGTGTTTGATGGGCCCTTGAGTGATCTTGCTGAGAGGTTTTGAGTTGTTATATATATGTTTTATGGAGGACACCGCAATGGGCCCTATTACCTCATTACATAACCATCGTTTGCCAGAAGCAAAGCTGACGCTGGACGTTACAAATTTAGGCCATGCTTTGGTATGACTACTAGCCCCCGTATGACGGTCCGATTGTCTAGCAATAAGGTCATCGGCAGGCAAGCTAGTGATCTCAGATATTGGCAACCGCGCGGTGATCACCATCTATTATAGGTAGGAATTATGTAAGTCTTCAGCCGTCGTGCTCGAACTATCGATAGAAATATGTCAATTTTCAGTCGTCACCCTCAAACTATCAATAGAGATATGTATATTCTCAGCCGTCGTGCTGGAACTATCGATCTTAAGCTAGCACTTATTTATTATAACTATGCGGTTTATTCTATGCTACTTACTACAACGCACTAACAACAAGCCATAGATATTACGACGCGGAATCACTCAATAGAGTAAAACACACCGTCCAGTCAGACAAAGCACTAACTCGATCGCGTCTCGAGGAACTTCATTCGTGATCATATCCATTTACGGCGTCATGTGCAGACCGCAGGTAAATCATCATAATACACCGCCAACCGTGACCGAGCAAATTCGCCTCCTGCGCCGGAAGAGTCGAAGCCAAAGATAAGAAACATGTATATGCCAAACGAAACCATCAGATGACCTTTATCCACATCCAATCTAAACCACCTGATCCGAGTTGACGTACTCTTTCCACAATGCCTAATCGCCCAGCCAACCATGTAAAATCATATTAAACATAACCCCGATCTTTGATAGATCTCTATTAAAGATGAGCGTACTGATGACGTCAGGTCCGAGTGGTCCGAAAAGCTGTTTATTCGTGCTGTTTCACCGGAGCATATATCATCCCACAAGCTACAAGCAAGAAGCCAGAAGGGTATAAACAAGCGAGGAAGGACTCTGCTGTCGTCGTAAAACAAGATGTCCACGCATGACGTAAGGTAAGCGCCGTAACACAGTAGGGCCGCTCCCATGTAAGCCCGTTCGTGGGCGGCCTCGCCGAATCTGGGAAAAGCTTCTTCACCACTCATCGGGGTAGCGGGACGCCCGGCCCCGTAGAGAAGTAGTACATACGGGGCTTACCCATCGGCGGCGGCGGCGGCGGCGGCGGTTCTTCCCTAACCCCAACATTGCTGATGCTGTCCTCGGGCGCGAGACTCGCGGTGTCATCCTCCCACCTGTCCTGCGGAACGTCTGGGAGCTCTCGCGCGGACACACAGCTTGGCGCCTTGATCACCGACGGGGCATAGCGGCTCCCAGCCTTGCTCGGCGCCTTGCTCGCGACGTACGTCTGGGCATCGGAAGATCGGTGGCTGCGGTAGTCGTCGTCGCTTACGCGTCTCGGGAACGCCGCCGCGGTGTGCCTGGAGCCTGCGCGGCTCCTGTAGTCCGCCTCGGTAGGCGGTTTGGAAGTCACATACCTGGACCCCACGGAGCTCCGGCGATCGCACTCTCTGTGCTGCTCGGGTGAAGGCGCGCCGTATTTGGGCGGCGTGTTGCCCCTGCGATTTGCCTCAGGGACGAGCCTGGGCGTCGCCGTATGCTTCGAGCCGGCGGAGCTCCTATACTCGGCTTCGTCGATCATGAGGGGCCGCCTAGCCGACCCCGCCTCGCTGCGACCGCGGACCCGACTGCTGGTAGTGTAGCGGCTCGCACGATCGTCGACGTCTTCCAGGGCCCTCGCCGTCGGACCGCCAACCTTGGAATACCGAGCCATGAGGCTCGGCGGCGGGTATTTCTTCGAGACGGCCGCATAGTCCTCGGGATGATGGACCTTCTCTACGGCCCTCTCGACCTCGACATAGCGACAAGTAATGTCGTCCTGCTGCGAAGCACGATCGCGCCCTTTCTGTATCAGATTGTATGCCAAGGAGCCACCGACGGCTGCGCCAGCCACGGCGCCAAGAACAGTCCCGAACATGGCGCCGGCGCTCATCCCTTTGGCGGTTTGGGCCTGAGAGCCCACGATGGTGGAGTCTGTCACGCTCCTGCGCAGAACCCGGGGCTCGCCATCATAACCCGGGGCCTGGCGGCGAGACACCGCAGCAGAGGCGGGCACGCCGGCCGCGGAACCGACCACGGTCGGAGCTGCCGTGGCCACGTCGAAGTTCCAGTCGAGGATACGGCTAGCCTCTTCCTGGGTGGATTGCGTGCGACGGACGGTGGTGCCTCCGTACTTGGAGGGGTACCCGGGAGGGTTTACGTAGACGACCTCCATTATGTTCCCATCGAGGTCCTGGATCCTGGTCTGATCGGAGGGTTCGCCCTCGCCGCTGATGCGCGATTTAGGCTCAGATCGCAGAGCAGCGGCGTGGAAATCCGCTACCGCGGAGAGCGAGGGGGCCGAAAGAACAAGGCGTGAACGTCTCAGCGGCTCGCCGCTGCCCACGAGCCTAACCTCGAAGACGGGCTCGAGGGCCGGCGAGGTGGTGCCGAAGACAATAGATGAAGAACTAGCCTGGAGGAATTTCAGGCCGAGGGGGTGCGTGATAGCGGAATAGAAGGATGCGGCAGGCCCTAGGCAGGAGACTTGCACGAAGGGGAGAATGTCCTGCATGTGGCCTTTATGCGAGAAATACCCCGGGAATGGGAAGAGCGACGACAGGGCTTCAAGTAAACCGACCAAGACCCCTATAGGGAATAGTGCCCAACCAGGGGACGGACGGTCGGCGCGAATAAGCTTGTGGATAAGGCGTATACAGCCTCACGAGGTGGATGCAGCCAGCCAGCAGCAAGCGCGGGGTAGTCTAATTCGCGGGTTCGTGATAGGGGAGACGAGACAGGGCTTTCCCGCGATTGGTGAGCAACTCTGTGCAGGGAGGGCTCTGTGCTGAGTAATAGAGCAGCAGCGTCGTTGTGTAACTGTCAGGCAGCGAGCGAATGAGGGCGTTGCGCTGGCGTCCTCCGAATATCCAGACCTGGTCTCGGGTATTAACACGCGGTATAAGTGCACTTCTTTTGTCCTCTTCAAAGAAAATAGATATTCCTCCCACTCAAAAAGCCCGAAATTCAAGCCGAGCCGAAGCAATTCGAAGCGACTGAAAGACAATATTTCGATGACAATGCTATTCAAATGAATAGGAGAACACACTCTGGTCCGCATCGCTGGGTTTCCCTCTTTATTAAGAGGCCTGACCGCCAATCTCCAAGAGGGTCCCGAGGGCCTCTTCTACCCACCCAAAATTTTACCATTAGCTATAAGTAGATAGACCCTTGATTAGGTACAGATGCAGGACATCAATGCCCTAGACATCTACGGGCGCAAATAGGTACCCCAGACTACCAACTCCGTACGTATGCTACATGCGTAGATGGACACGTTGGAAGAAGGCCACGCGGAAGAAGTGGACACCGATTGATCTTCCAGGGGGAGGGACGGCTCTCGGGCTGTCGACGTAGATTGTTACACGTGGATCTGGCATCTAGCAGCTCAGAGAACTGACAAACCCCTCCCCCTCAGTGGAGAGGGCAGGACCTAGTTAGGACACAAGCCTATAGCTGAACTGACTGAATTTCACAGAAGATGCCGTCGCTCGCGTCGCTGCTCACGACATCTGTTCAGGCCAATCGATCGATATGCATGCCCCTCCAGTTTCGCGGTGCGTGCGGGCGATACCAGAATGCTGTACGGGCGGGGCACACGGCTCAACATCCCCTCGGTTGGGGATGGGGACTGTGCACAACAGAAGGGCTGCCACGTTCAATCCCATGTTCTCTGTTGTGGACTCGTTTACACGGCATCCTGCTCGATTCTACCGTGCCAGCCTGTGATTCGACAGGAAGTAATGGAGACGCGCGCATCTACGCAGCGCTATCGGGACCCGCCAGTCAGGAGTAGACGGGGACAGCTCTCCTCAGATTCACCGATTGGATGACATGGCGCTTTCGTCTCAAAAAGCCGCTGGTGCAGGGGCGGGTCAAAAAATAAAAATGCATGTCAATGGTCCCGCTGGTGACTCTATACGAAACCGATATGCCAAATGGGAACTGTGAGGGCCGTCTTGGGGCGTCTAGACCCACGATCCACCCATTCAAGTTGAATGGATGGGGACGGTTACACGTAAGAAAGACTAGTAATACTAAGTAGACGACGCACGCTCCAAAGGAGGCATGATTAGCGCAAGGCGACCAGTCGGAGTCACATTCAACATCCTTCATAGACGGTTCAGAGCTATACCTAACACACGCATCTATGCAGCCCCGTTTATTCTTTGCAGTGGCGCAGACCCAGCAGATCGAAAGAACCATCGCGTGACTGGACGTCGGCCCTGTAATTATATAGGCATCCAACCAATCCGGGTGATCCCAAGAATGCCACAAGTTGGTTCAGGGCATTGAGGGAGTGAATGCTGAACCATAGAGACACTGGGCCTACCAATAATTGGCCTCAACGACACCCTTGGACGCCATCTGGCATAAGGCATCAGACCCCATAGCGTTCCCACGCGACATCGGATTGGACCTTGATCTTGGGGCTGTGCCCATTCTTGCCAACAAGCAGTGCTTTCTCGGCATCCCTGGAAATTCTCCGATCACCAGGAGTGTACCGTCTTCTTTCAAGGCACGGGGCATCCACAGCAGCCTGACCCGGTCTCGAGGGACGTGCATAATGTGGTGCGTTCCTTCGACTTACAGTTCGCCCTCTTCCAGCTCTACCTCCACGGCGAATGGGAGAAAGCGGAAAAAAAGATGCAACATAAACAAGACAGGAAAGTGGTGCGTAGGCCAGGTTGAAGTGGCCCACAAAGACGATAAAAGCGTCTTGAATCTCATGTTGAACGCCTGATGTTTTGGTTGTAAAAACAGAGACTGAACAAAAATGCAAGATCCAAGCTCCCGGGAACGTCCGGACCATCCGCGATGTTGTATGACGGATTTTGCCAAGACGCTACCGGCTTAATCATATCCTACTTGAATATGTTCACGCTGACTCTTCCCTTCCGCCAACGGCTGGCTGAGAAGTTAGCCCAAAAGAGCATCACCACTATCAGATACCGGGCGAGGAGAGCATATAGTCGAGCTAGATGATGTCCCAGACGTCTTCTGCGGCGTGGCAAAACTTGCTGCAAGCAACGCTAGCTGAGAGACTGTAGTTGCTGATAGCGATCTTCTCGTCTACCCATTCATCGGCAAAGTTGTCAGGGCCCTTGGCCATGGCTCCAACGAAGACACATATGCTCTCTTTCGGCTTGAGGTTTTGTATGTAATCCCTAGGCCGGATCACGTCGGAGTCGAAGCTCAAGGTAACCTTCCTGCAATTAGGAGGAAGGTGGTCTGTGATGGGGTTCTGGATGACACGCAGGAGCTTCTCCTGAGAGTTGGTGGACCGGATGGAGAGACGATGCAGAAGCTGGACCATAAGACCAGCAAAACGCTTGAATGTACGGGGAATCCTGACCGTGGGAGAAACTTCGATGAGGACTCCCTTGGAAGTGTGGATGTATATCTGCAGCTTGCCGGCCTTGTTGATGGGAGAGTCCAGGAGGGTAAGAAGGCACTATGTCAGTCAAAAAGACCGGTCAGCATGAGCATGTTGAATGCCAGGCTTCGTTAAGAGCCATTGGTTGAGCAATGGACGGACAGAATGGGGGTGTTACCCACCTGATGTGTTATGTCGGGTCTCGCGTCGCTAATATCGCGGTTCATCTTGCGCATGACGCCGATATGCTCGTCGCTGTTGAGAAGGGAATACTTGTCCTCGCGCTGCATCCCCATGCGGTTGCCGCCGCCGCCATGAGATGCTTTGTAAGTCTCAAGACTGGCGTTGGCGAGGACAACGATGAGTCTTTGGCTATCCTTATCGCTCGAGGCAATGGGCACATGCTGCTCTGCGACGAGTTGGGGGAGGGTTGGAGGAGGTAGAGATTGGGTTCCTGGAGGTTGCGCCATGGTGTCAGCTTTCAGTCCGTGACCTAACCGGCTACCGCTCTGTAGCTTTGTGTTGGAATAACTATAAAACTTACGCGGTCGCTTCCGGTCCGGCGAAGACATCCTATTTTGTTGTGATTTGCGAATTAAAAGTAGTGGATCCTGAAGCCGCAGAGCTTCTAATTCGCCACTTATCGTACGAGATGAAGAGACGGAAAAACAACAATTGTCCAATTATCAGGGGTAAATAGATTATAACAACTACGGTAGATGAGTCGCAGCTATGCAAATTGATTTTGACTGCTGTCTTTAGATTTCACCGGTTGGTTGGAAAAATCTGACATCTGTCGTGAGGTAAATTTTAGGGGAGATTAGGCGAAGGAATTGGCTTGGGGTGGAGTTGAAGAAACCCCACCGGATGATATGATAACACTCGGGTCCGTCCCGATAAGTCCGGATCCGCTGATGATCGAGCGATACAGAGCACAGTGCCGACTTAGTAAAGCATATAACCAAATCCCACAAATCCCATGAGCTAACACCGGACGAGTCTAGTCCAGCTGGCGCCCCCCCCCCACCATCCGTTCGGCTCTTCTCTAGTCTACATAGTAGACTACCAGCCCTTTACAAACCTCGAAGCCCTATGAATTGACTCTCAACTTACCAGATGGCGAAGACCGTGTATTCCCATGGCTCTGTAGTCTTTGTACGCTTTAGCACTCACCAATAGTCCCCTGGAAAGTTCCCTTTTGTCCCTTAGATTTCGTGGCACCAGCGCGTTAGCTGCTTAGGGTCGGGTACCACTACTCCCTTACCGCACAGCTACAGGGGCTGTAACCGACGGAACATCAACAGCCCATTGCAGAAATGCTGTCAATGGTAATTAAGAACTCTGTGTAAAAGGAACCTCGGTACAGAGTTCAGCTGCGGACAGCCCAATATGGCGTCGGCATTATAAGGCTTTTTGCTGGCGTCAGACGTTACTTGATAGGCGATGCGACGGACAACCCTAACATCTGTGTTGGGGTGAGTTTGTTCTAGTGCAGAGACTGTTTGGTATAGACTCCCATGAGCAATTACTTCCAACTTCACTCCGTCTCTTTCGTGAGACCGGTGACGCTTTCCAGGATCTAGGGCTTCACCGTTTGTCCCCGTGGGTTGCGCCTCCATCCTGGACTATAACCCCGGCCAGTCAAAGTTAAAATTGCAATCTGTGGCCTCTCCATCGTGCGGCCTCCACACCTCCCGATAATGCCTCTTGCGGCACATAGTAAGTGCGATTGGTTTGTATTTGTTGTCTAAGACGAGTCTCTGAGTTGCTTTAACGGCTGTCAGTTGAGTATGAGACTTAGCGAGTATCTAAGCGGGCCACTATGTCTTGAAGGGAAGTCCACGGAGGTTGTACCTATTACGCAGGCTGCTCAACAGGATGTGGGCCTATTGCAACTCAAGTGACATAGCCTCTAACGTGTAGTCTATACAGACTACCTATACGACATATATATGATATTATTTGACACACTGAAAGCCTCTTATTGCGTTTCATCTTGTATAACGTGTCTAATCCAAGGAATAGGACTCCTGGCTGGAGGATTCTATTTGTTGACCTCAATCGGATCTGGTAATGGGTTTTAAAAGAGCGGAAACCATGTGACGGCATGGTTGAGCACCTCCTCTTGCGGGGGAGTTAAGTTAAGACTTGCGTTGCCGCCTAATTCCTATATATTCCTACTTCTTATCAGTCTGACGTGCGTGCTAGGCATCGGGTTATCTCACTACACCCTTCACAGTTTCAAGTTGTTTGCCAGTTCGGCCACATAGCTTCTCTACGAAGGGGGTTTTTAGAGGATGCTTGAGACAAGCCTATCCTGCAATTCTTATATTCTGATACCATACTGCTTGATATACCACTGAATACAGCCTTGAGTTAAGGAAGCGAATGGAACGGATGACCATCACTGCGTCGTGTCTCCCATCACTCTACTAATTAAAACTTTTGTGGCACATAAAGAGTTCGAATTTCTGGACTATCCGAACCGATGTTGGTTTGTACGCCCTACGCCGCTTAAGCTATCTGAGTCTTCGGTCTCGTCTCGGTATCGTCGCGTTAGTTTTCGCATGGGTCTGGTGGGCGTGCTATTAGGCAAGGTGGGGATTGTGTGCAAGGCATCTATGGCTGTGTCTGTGTGTCAAGAAGAATGCAGCCTAGAGACGGCATTGAGGGATCAACAGTCGAGACTGTGGGCATAGTTCGCGTTTTCTTGACACTGTCTCCTAGAAGCCTCTTCCCAGCATACCCATAACAGCCTACCTAACTAAAACCAATCAATACAAGGAAGCCATGCCATAACCCCCTCTCCCCTCGCATTCAAAGACCGAACTAGAAACCTCTCTCCAAACCATTCTAGCTTCTCCCGCCATAAGCCTCGGATCAAAAATTAATGCCTCTCCTACGCACCGCACCACCACCACCTCCTCCAACAAGGCTGCCGCCGTGGCAACGCCCGTCCGGGAGGACCGGGGTCCACGGCACGCCGTAGGCGTCGAACCAGAGGCGCGGGGGCGGGGACGAGAAGTAGTCTTCCGATCTCCGGCCGCCGCAGTAGGGGGGCAGGGCGTCGACGCATGAGTGGTGGGGAGCCTGGGCCTGGTGGTATAAGCTCACAGCGGCGGCGCAGGGACACGATACGCACAACGCCGCGTGCGTGTGCGTCCCGTTCAGATATAGGGGTCCGTTGTTTCTAAGTCGGGGGCTGATGGTGAGCTCTGTCACGATTGTGGTGGTTCTGGAGGGAGGTGGGGTCTGGTCTGAAAAGGGGGGAAAGGGAGATATTATAGGCGAAGGACGGGTATTAGAGACAAAGATTGGGAGAGGGAGCAAGGCGAGGGTTCATTCACTTACAGAATACAGGGAGGGCTTCCGCTGTTCGCACGGTCGAGACCTATATCTCATTATATTCGTCATCTTTAGAAGAAAGAGCACGAGGGGCTTGCTTTCCAGGGGAGCAAAGCTTACTGCCGCAACTGTGCTGTCGATAATGATGGCGCGTGCAATACGGCTGCTGCGAGCCGCAGCAGTTGGAGGTGGCCAACACGAAGTCGCAGCCGAAGAAGTTCCCGTGGGGCTCCGGGCGGCCGGAGTGTCGGGCGGCGCAACGACAATACATTGAATGGATGGGGAGGAAGCCGGGAGTCTAGGGATAGGGATCGGTTGATGTGATGACGCTCGGACGCGGAACAGTGAGTGAGTGGGTGGGTGTGATGTGGATGACTGAGTGAGCGAGCGGGCGAGGGAATAGACACCGGATTACTGAGAAGAAGCCAGAAATTCGTGGTCCTGGGCCTCGCACACGGCGATTGATGCGGAAAGTAGGAGTTAAAAGGTTATATATTCCCCCTCCTTTTCAAGTTTGTCGTCTCTGTTGCCAAGTGCAAGCGGCGCGGGAAGCAAGTTTGACGGTGACCATGGCGGACAGACTTATGACTGGTTCCTGTGTCACTATACTATCTACACATGCTACTTAGCCTCCCACAATCAGCCCGGCCGACGATAAATCCCACCAGTTTGGCTTGTTCTGGTCCGCCGTTTCCTCAACAGCCATGAACGGCAAGCCCACCTCCAATGATCTGACCACGGTAAACCCCCTGAAAAGAGTAAAGCTCTTCGCTTTTGGAGTAGACTGGCAAGGTGACCGAAAGATTGTCTCACTCGATGCTATTGGATCGTTTCGACCACCATTTTGGGCTTGCATGCCGCGTCATGGGCATCGGATGTTTATGAAGCCATCAAAGATACGATAATTCACGATATTAGCACACGTAATCTCCCCTGATACAGTACAACAGATTCCATGCCTTAAGTGGGCTGATGTTCGGATTTAATTGGTTCCAAACCTACAGCTCGTTAGCGTGCCCAGGGGGTTAGTGAGTACAGTACTTGTACAATTCACCGCTACAGTATTTGGTGCAGCATTCGCCTAGCGTAGTTAATTGAGATATGTAATGCAGGAACCAAACTCAAACTCCCACGCCACTTTCGAAATACCTCCACCTACCCACGTCCAGCTACTACTTTCTACCTCAACGACGCTTCATCTTCAAGAGCACCGAGGCGTCCTGTATCGTTACAAATGCTTCCCCTCATGTTCTTCCCATGACAGCCTAAGAAGTAAAAATAATCAATCGACTTCCCTCGGCCTTCCTCACTCTGAGAAGTAACCTTAACTGACAGAAGCCCCCTATCTCCTGTTTGAATCCGGCCGAGGCGGGAGAGAGGAGGAGATAGCCAACGATGGGCGAGAAGACGTACCCATTACTGTCTCGGAGGGAGATAGAGGGGTCGATTGCAGATGGAAGGAAGCTTTTCATCCTCAATCAATATGTGATCAAGGCAGATGCTTGGCTCCCTTACCATCCCGGTGGTGAAAAGTCCATCATGCATATGGGTGGGCGAGATGCCACCGACGAGGTCACCGCGTTCGTACAACCCCCCCTTCTCTTCTGTTCGCATGTCCTCTTGAAGGTCCGGGGTCCTGACATGCTGCGATACCAGTCTTCACTCTGCCCAGGCATTACAGCAGATGAACCGCTATCGTATTGGCCGCATCGAAGGCAGATGGGAGAACTTCATCCCCCCCATCCAGGGAGGCAAGTTCCGGGCCCTATCGGATAACACCGACGGTGAAGAATGCGAAACTCCATCGACAGCTACCGCAAGCAGTTCCAGCTCCCGTGACCCTTCCCCGGTCTCGCCTGTATTCGAGGGGGAGGATTCCGTCTTACGGGGTCGACGTGCCGCCGGAGCCAAGCAACGGTCAACGTCTGTCTCGTCCAATTCGTCTGTTGATGAGGACGATGGGATGGCGTACCTCGACACAGTCACCAAGAAGAAGATCAGTCTCGATCTGGAGACGTACCCCTCCTTGGACCACGCCACTCAAGACGCTATAGTCGCCAAATATCGGCTTTTGGACGAGCGTATCAGGGCCGAGGGCCTGTACAATTGCAATTACCGAGCATATGCTATCGAGTGCACTCGGTACTCTCTCCTATTCGGCCTCATGCTTCTTTCCCTACGATGGGGATGGTATGCGTTGAGTGCGGCTTGCCTCGGTGCGTTTTGGCATCAGCTCGTCTTCACAGCCCACGATGCTGGTCACATGGGAATCACTCACGGTTTCCATACCGATAGCGTAATCGGTATGATCATTGCTAACTTCTTGGGCGGCTTGTCCCTCGGGTGGTGGAAGAGAAGTCATAACGTCCATCACATTGTCACCAATTCCCCCGAACACGACCCCGATATCGAGCATATGCCTTTTCTTGCAGTTTCACATCGTTTCCTCAGTGACCTGCGATCCACCTATTACGATCGCGTCATGGAATACGATGCCCTGGCAAAAGTCATGCTCAAGGTCCAGGCGTACTCGTACTACATATTGCTTACTTTCGGCCGCTTCAACCTTTACCGCTTATCCTGGGAGTATCTCCTTGGGCCCCACGCCCCGCGGAAGGGACCGGCCTGGTGGCATAGGTACTTCGAAATTACCGGCCAGGTGGTGTTCTGGATTTGGTTCGGCTATTTCCTCGTTTATAAGTCGATCCCCACTGCGTGGGACCGATTCGTCTTTGTCATGATCAGCCACATGGTCACCATGCCCCTTCACGCGCAGATCTGTCTCTCTCACTTCGCTATGAGCACGTCTGAGCTTGGACCTCACGAGTCCTTCCCCCAGAAGATGCTCCGCACGACGATGGATATTGATTGCCCCCAGTGGCTTGATTTCTTCCATGGCGGCCTGCAGTTCCAGGTCATCCACCACCTATACCCTCGCATGCCGCGGCATAACCTCCGCCGCGCGCAGAAGCTTGTCCAAGAGTTCTGCAACGAAGTCGGCATTCCGTATGCGTTGTACGGTTTCTACGACGGCAACAAGCGTGTGGTTGGTACGCTAGCCGAGGTCTCGAGGCAAGCCGCAATCCTAGCCAAATGCCAGCAAGTGGTTGCCGAGAGCGGCCATCCGCTCCATGCACACAGCCATTGAGGGTTTGAGATGAATATAGAACACATCCGTTCGGCCATAATGTAATACATGATTTCACCTTTCGCATCAATCAGACCTGTCATGTCACGTCGTGAGACATCTGCACGCTCTATCATTCGTCACACTTCCGCCAGTGACCTCATAGCTGGCACGGGCATAATTGGGGGCTAAATTTCTCGAATCGGGCAGCTGACCTGGATCACATCGAGTAGGCCCAAGCAGAAGAGACGCCATATTGCGTGCGTTCAGCTACTGAAACTCACAAGGACCCTAATGATACGGTGCCTTAGCATACTGCTGACTACCTAGCTACCCCAATGAAACGGGAATCGACCCTGTAGGTCCTCGATTAGAAGTCAGTAAGGGTAGAACCCAGCAACATCCCGACCGTCTGTACGGTGCAGAATCTGCGGCGATCGTCGAAGGTCGCCTTTCCGGCAAACCTTATAGGAATTGTCAGCCCTTAAGTTTACTGGGATAACATTGAAAAACACAAGAGAGGTTCTCCAAGAGCCCGCCACAAAATTGCCCCTTCCCTATCTTCGGATAATTCCGTCTCAAGCTAGGGTCTAATTCACCTTTGTTCTGCGGCGCCACATCTCACCAAGCGACCGAGAGCCAGGTTCTCTGATGCCTGCTCGTTGCGGCTGATCGCAGCACACCATTACAACGTGCTCTCCTTACCGGGATTATCCGTGTTTCTAGCAAAGCACTTGTTATCTTCGCAGCTCCTGCCTATTTGCCAACCAACCCAAGTAGAAAGGCCATGATCGCACGGGCATCATAAATTCGTGCTATCGGCGGTATGGATAAGGTCACTGGCTACATGGCCTTACCTAATTCAATATTGCATATCCGTGAGGAACGGACTAGCAAACGTGGTTGGTTCTGCAGCGCCTACCGATGTGAAATAAGACTATGGATACGAGGCCGGGTCTAAGCCTGACGCTCCGGTAAGGCCCGAGGCGTCCTATAACACTGTCTTCGATGGCGGGAGCGGCAATCTGCGTTCGAGATTGGACGGGTATGTCGGCTCCCGGCGAGCCAACTCATGATATGACCGCCTCGACCTGGGACTGGATTAGAGAATGGAGTATACCATGGCTCGGTGCAGGGTGGGCCCCTGGTAAATGGGAAAAGCAAATTAACAGGAGCTCAGAGGAGATGACAAAAGAAAGTATGGCTGTCATATATCTAGGTCATCCTCTCCACCATTGCGAAGGCAGGGTCTTGTCACCATATTGCATCACAAATAAGCTCTTATAACCTCCTTCTAAGCGCGTTGGACGCGACGAGAAATTTTGTCTTCGTGTTTCGCTTTCTGACACTTGACCGAACCAACCCCTTTACTACCTACGTCTCGCGATGGGTTCAGGCAAGATGGACGAGAAGGCGGCGAAGCGCATCGCCGATGCCCGCGGGAAGAAGGTAAGTAAGCCGCCATCCATCATGCCGGTGATCCCGCTCTCTATTTACCTGACGTGGGGCTGACGCAAGGAATACGAAAGGACCCATTCGCGAAGCGTGCGGATCTTGCTGCCCGGAACAACAGAGATCGGGCTGGAAGCGGTGTGGACGGACCATGGCGCAAAGGCGACCCGAGTGCCCGCAAGGACAATGGGCGGGCAAAGTGATTACATGCCTGTTTTGGTGACGATGCTCCCCCCTACCGGGGCTCAGTCTACGGATCCGATGTATAGACCGAGGTGTGTGTATGTGTGTACGTGCGTGTGCAATAATCCAGGCTAGGTTTTAGTTACGGGAGGACGAATACGGTCTTACTGCACTTGCGAAAGAGACTAGGAGAGTCGGACTTCGATCCCATTGGGGCGCCAGCCTTATGGGACAGCATCATGGTGGTTTCTTTGGGGTCAGCATGGACGATTGGTTGTCATGTGTGCAGCCTGAGGAACCCGCCCATGTGGCAACAAGGGCACAATGACCATTGCCGTATCAATATCCGCTGTATTATACGCTTTAGATGTCGAACGTGTCGAGCACTCCTCGCGAGAAAGCTGTAACGGACCCTACGGGGGCTTCTCCCACTTTCTTGCGTCATAAGAGAAGGCCATCTAGCACGTGCGGTGCATGTCTCACATTGTCGACGCCACTGTTGCATGGCGCCAAGCTTGGACTTTGCTTTTTTCCTTCCTTCTTGAGCGATAGGACTCGCAACGCCGGACCGCAATTTCCCATGTTTTGGAACGGAGCAGGGGAAAGTGAGGGTGGCATTTATCATTCGTCTATTCTCAGGACAGCCGATCCGCAAGTCAGGCTAAGGGTCTAGGGGATCGGCCGGGATGATCGTGCGCTCATCTGGAACTACCAATCTAAAACTACCGGTACCGGATCGAAGCTAACGCGACAAGGGGGCATGGCATGTTCATCCGTTCATGTTATATAATGTGGGTTATAACGCGGCTGCTGACAAGTGATGAAACTCCTGGGTATGACGGCCCTAGCTTGGATTGACTACGCGGTCCGTCCCGTACGCTTGTGGAACTGGGTTTATTGACAGCTTCATGATGATCATTCAGTTCCTCGATGCCGCTAGGGCTGTTTGGGATCGGTTAGCTGGAGTCCTGAAGTGGAGTCAATTCTACCTGATAGTCCTTGACGACTTGTCGATGTGTACGATCACTTGGGGTATCGGTTTGGGGAGAAGAACAGTCTCATACGTATGGATATGTAGAACTTCGCTTGCGACGCCAACATAGCGGAGATACGTCATCTAGTCCAAAGGCTTACTCTCGAGTTGCCGTCGAGAGAGGCAAGGTCTGGGGTGCAAAGAGGCGAGCATGCGTATCAAAAAGCTGAGGAAGAGAAAGATGTGACATGTCATATACTTCCGTATATAGAGAGTAAGCTAGCAAAAGCCATGCTAACTCCCCAAGGCCCCGGCAAACCAGTAGCGTGGAAGTTCTTGGTCATTGGCTATACAAAATTGCTGGATAACACTTAGTCGACAGCGCTTGCCGTGGTGCCTCACCGGAGCCCGAGGCCCTGGAATTGACATGGTGGCTATAACGAGGATAGGAGAGTCGACCATAGGCTGAGATAGGAGCGAACTCAAAACCGAAACATATCATACGCTCTGCACATCTCAGCAAACGCTCCGCGAACTGACCCTGTTCTACAGATCGACATTTTTTACTATCAGCCTGCGTTCCCAGCCACATTAAGCAGATGCTAAGACCACTAGTCTCAACCATCCGCTCTTGTCTCAAGCAAACGAAATCTAGTATCTCAACACGAAGGTTTGGCCGTTTTTGCATTGTAGGGCACCTCGACGAGCTATGAATATGTCTGATCGTTGAAACTGAATCCAAAAATACCAGGTATTAAATAACACAGCAGCGGGCAGACCTGCTACAAGGCATCCAGGATCATGGCAGGTCATGTCTAAAGAAATAATACGGACGGTATGGCTTTTTAAAGCCACCATACGTCATTATCCCAGGCTATAAATCCTCGTCTGGTGTTTGTTGTTATGTCTCGTGAATGACGTATCACCGAGTCTGAGGCTTTAAATCTCGAAGCCACTCTGAGTCAACGACCTTATACCTGTGCCCTAATGCCCTGTTTAACTGTGCCAAGTGACGTTTGAGCTGTGATGACCTGCGCGATCACATGGCTGTGCTCAAGTGAAGCTACCCGTGACATGGTTGCCGCCCTTTTGCCAGTTTCCTACTGAGACATGGCATTTGGGAGCCCCACTTTACTTACTCATTGAGCATTGGACGTTGTTTTACACCTCCACAAGCGCATTAGGCACGTACATACGTCTAATCCGTATATTTTCATGTGTTGCAACCTATTACCTCCCACAATCCGTCAGTGGATGAGAACTGGATCCTCCCCGCGATATCCAACCAGGTTGTTTAACTACCGTTCACGGCACCAGCCGGCGTATCCACAGGCCCATTTACAAGCCTGATAACAGCCGACAGCCACGTCTCATGATCCTCCAACAGGTCCGGATCACCGCCCCACCGCAACACGCTCGCAAGCCAGCGGTAGTCGCCAGGCCCCGGCGAGTACACGGTCCCATTGGGCAGGGTAGCCGTGACGCCGGTCCCGGACGGCCAGTTAAATGTGCTTGGGCTCAGTAACTGGGTCACGTTGAGCAGCGTGCCGTAAGACGGGAAGCCGAACACCGACGCGGAGGCCGACGCGGCCGAGGGCCGGTACTCGTGCACCACGGCGGGGTCGAAACCGTACAGGTCCGGTTTGATGCTGATGTTGGCTGGCACGAGCTCGACGCGGAACCCACGCGTGAACTGCTCGCGAGCGATGACGGAGCGGTACGGGAGCGACGCGTTGACCTCGAGCAGGTCTGTGTTGATATGCCATCCGTCCGGGAACTCGTAGGAGAGGCTTGGCATTACGTTTGTGGGCGTGCTTAAGATGGAGAAGTACTCGGCGTTGTACAGGGAGTAGGGGGGTCCTGAGTAGGGCACGGTTAGCTCCTCGTTGCCGCTGGTTACTGTCACGAAGCCGCCGAATACTGGCAGTTCGCCGGGCTTGACGCCAGAGCTGGGGGGCAGAATCTTGAAGGAGACGACGGTCGATTGCCCTGCTGCGAGTTCCACCGTTGGCGACTCGAACTCGGCGGACCCATAGATCGGGAGCTGATTCTCTTGCTGGAAGACCGGATTGTTGGGCGGGTTGGGCTCGGAGTAGGAGGCCCCTAGGTGGGACAAAGCGTAGGTCTTGGGCGAGTCCGAGAGGTTCTCGATAGTAATGTTAACAGCTCCGTAGGTAGTACGATCATTATCGCTGACAAGAAGCTGGCCCGGAGAGACGCGACTCTGATAGAAAATGGCATCGTAGGCATTTACCAAGCCGGCACCTTGTTGGAACGTCCCGGCTACCATAGTGTCATTATAAACCCAGTTGACAGGATTCGAGGTCGATTGCAGCAACGACAGGATCTCCGCTACCGACAAATAGGGAAATTGTGACTTAACCAGGGCGTAACATCCGCTCACGAAGGGTGTCGCCATGGAAGTACCCGAGAGGATAGTATAATACCCCTGTTCCCCCAGCGGCCACGTTGACAGGATCCTTCCACCCGGGGCGGAAATCTGCGGCTTCAAGTCGTAAGTCAGGTAGTTGGGCCCGAAACTCGAGAAATAGTCCATCTTTCCGCCGACGTACATTGCGGGGCTGGAATACGAGGAGTCGTTGAAGAAAAGCCTATAGTGGTCTGCGCCAGAAGTCTCCAGGTTTGAAAGAAGCGTCGTACTGTCATTCGCATCCACCGATATGTATTGAACGGTGCCATCGCCGAAAAAACCTGTGGATGCCACTTCGTAGTCTACATGATAAGGGTCCGATGTGTCGGTGTAGAGGCCCATCATGTACTTGGGCCCGCTGTTTGTAGAGCAGCAAGATCTGACGCCAGTATATCGGCAGCCATCGGTCACCGGAAAGGCGATAATTGTTGTGTTCAGCTTGCCCTGGTCTTCCAGGAACGATACAGCATCCTCCCATACGCTGGAGGATGCACAGCCGTCTTCGAGAAGATATACACCCAACCCGCCAGGGGATTCAATGGGCCACAGTGCACCATAAGGTATCGTGTCCCCTTGAGAATCAGTAAGAGTGTAGACAAGGGGGAAGTGGTTGTTCGCAATCGAGCCAACGGAGATAATCGTTGGAAGCTCCGCAGGGGTAGATGTGCGGTATAACTGAGGATCATACTTGCTTCCACTGCCCGCATTCCCCTGGGCGACGATTACAGCAATCCCGGCTTCTACAAGACGGCCGGCAACCGTAGCTAACGGATCATTACCACTTTGCCATCTCTCCTGGATACTGAGTGACATGCTGATAATATCGACGCCATCAGCCTGTGCTCTAAGCATTGCTGCCATGACGCGGTCAGTCGTCTCGCCGTTCAATTGGCAATCGAAAACTTTGTATATGTATAGTGTAGCTTCCGGAGCGACGCCGGATATGTTTAGCGTTCTGTCTCCATCTGGGAGCGTGTCCATGCCGACAATTCCTACCAGCGGTTGTTAGCTAGACAAGTATAGAAAGACAGGGCTTCCTGATTTACTTACCGGCAACATGTGTGCCATGTCCTGCTCCGTAACAAGAGCTCAGGAAGTCACCATTTTCAACGGCCGTTCCGTTGTCCTGCTACGTGTTAGTGTCTATTGCCGAAACTAGGAAACCTATCACCCTTAAACTCTTCTATCCCAATAGGTCCGCATGGACAGCCGAATGGTATAGGAAGCGGGATAGGGGGTCATGGAAGGAAAGGAGCACCCTGCTATCTTGTTAACGGGGTTTCTTGTTCCGACGAGATATTCGTCACATACGACGGAGAGCCACGACCAGCCTCCAGCAATTTTATAACCAGGGCCAAATCCGCCTCCGAGAGCCGGGTGCCGATAATCGACACCTGTGTCGACGATGCCGATCTTGATGCCCTTACCCTTGATACCTAGCTTGTGCAACTTGTCTACACCAGCCATCTCTAGTGTCGATGCCAAGTTCTCGCCAGGCTTAGGCACGACTCTCGGCATTAAGGGAGGGTTGGAATATGACTGGAAAGGTTCCGCTGCTGAAAACTCGTCGATGATAGGTTCCGGCAAGAACATCTCGTATACGGGACTGACTGACACAACACCGGGAATATCGCCGAGTTGAGCTGCTATGGCTTCAGAGTCGCCATTCTCGGCCACTCGGATAGACAAGCCAACGTAAGTACCCGGAGAACGGTACTCATGGGCGACGGTGTACTCAAGGGAGGATTCCGCCGCCCGCTTGTGGAATTCAGCATGCTGGTCGACGCTTCGCCCTATCATCCCAGTTCCGTTTGCTTCATTTGACAACTCAACAATAAATGCGCCGTCAACTAGCCTGGGACGCTTAGCCGCAGAGGCCAGGGCTATATAAGAAACGAAGCTGAAAAGGCGTAGCATGACGATTGTCTTGCGATTTTCGCCGCCCATAACTGGTCTTGAGTATCATCATATTGGAAGCCAATAATCCAAACGGCCTAGAAGCGACTTTAATAGTCGCGATGACCCCTGAGCTGGCGCCATCATGAGTTAAGCGACATGTATATCAAATCATGCAGAGACTTATCCAGCTCTTTCTAACTACCTAAGGCAGGTAGCAGAAGGGCGAAGAGATATCAAGAGCAGGCCGGTGAGCTTCCGTGATAGAGCCGGACCATAAAGAAATAGATATGCATAGGTAACCTAGTCACAAGTGGGACACAGAACATTCGACGGAGAACTCGGAACCATATGGGCTGCATACGACCATGCCGCATTTGGAGATTGCCAAATCGAGTCGCGACGGGATGACTTAAGATGAGTAAGGCCTGCATATACCCATGTTCCTGGAATGGGGCACATGCAGGGTCTTGAAGCAACGTTGGATAAGGGGTGGAAAGAGCCGAAACACGAGGTATACTGTGATTCACAGAAGATAAGGCAGATCTGGCGGTGTCGTTCTAGAATCTTTCGACCATGCGGCTTGGACCGTTCGATGACCCTTGCAGTAACAGGCAATCTCAGCGTCACACCACTTATTTGCGAGACTGTGCTGGGGCTGAATCGAGACGCGGAGACGATCTCAGCCCATGCTGTCATGGCCAGATTGTGTGTCCTGGCTAAAATGAACTGTAATAATCGATTCAACCTGCTCGTTTTCCTATTTTCTCACATTGCTGCAATTACCATGTTGAAAATCGGCGAAGGGCTAAAGTCATCCAGCAAGGACCGTCGGCTGGAAAATACTTCTGAAATCAGACAGACACGGATCTATGCAGATAGATAGCAGCGGATTATAGGCCGACTTTAGGCCCTAAGAGTTATTCCACCCGGTCTCTCTAAATGACAATAGAAGCAAGTCAGTAATGTGACTTGGAGACCTGTTGGATTGGCTGCATCTGATACTAACGTTAGGTAGGTATAGAAAGGCAAAAGAAAGGAGTTACGTACAACAGAGTCAATAGGTGCTTAGGTAGGCGGGAAATCACTCGAAACATCCCAGGAAGCTCGGGTAAGGGTAACTCCACTTCAGTCTTTCCATTATCTGGAAAGTGTTGTTGGCGGGTGCATTTTTCATGCATCCGGTGAATGTGTCTCTGGTTCCCGTACACCTTCTGCCTCAGGCATTCCTGCAGACGGGCTTGCATGCCCAGAGTAAGCACGAAGAGCTTATTAGGGAATCATTCGGTCGCCATTGGCGCCTGCTTTCATGCTCGTTTGTCGGTGGTTGGTGTCCATAACTCTGATGTCATCTGCTAGCTGTTGTAGATGTTTTTATTGTTGTTGTTGATGGTCAGGTGCTGCCCGTGCCCATTAGCGACATCCATATAAAATTCTCGCTCTTGGAGAGGCTCCGGTGAGCTGGCCAAACAGAATACGTAGAGCGGACTTGTGTAAAATAGAGCCAGTAAGGCACGAGCCACACCTCGAGTTACCTAGAAATAGGTGCGAGCATGCTTAAGTATAACTCAACTTTCGTTAGGTGTTTAGCTGCAGATCGCTAGTTGGAAGTTGAGAGTTAGAACCTCGCTTCATCCCCCGCAATCCATCTAACTGAGTAAACGTACTTAACCGTCAACCACAGTTTCTATCTAATCCAGCCTTTCCCTCATCATCACAGCCAGCCGAAAGCACTTATAGCCTTTTTACGTCAATCGCCTCGCTCTATTTCTCGAGACTTTGTCGAGTTTTATTCTAAGTCTTACTTATAGCGTCAGCCGTGATTCTATCCTTTAGAATCTCCAACAGGGGCGACCCCACTATGAGTTGGCTGCCTGTGGGATAAAGCCGACGACGTAGCCATGGAGCCTAACGTCGTGCGTTTCCTCAACGATAAGCTGTATGACAAGCGTAAGATAGGAGCGCTTGAGTATGTCCTCACCGAACACCCCTACTTTATAAGTCAAACACGGAACTTACTAGTTCTATGTAGGCTTGAACGGCAAATCCGTGAACTCGTCGCAGCCAAGGACTTCACCAGGATCCAGGCCATTCTTGAGCAGCTATGTAACGAGTACGCCTACGCGGTGCATCAACCACATGCCCGCAATGGGGGCTTGATTGGCCTGGCTGCGGCTGCTATTGCTCTGGGTCCGGTATGTCAAGCTCTACCGTCTCCCCGGAGAGACGAGCTGCGCTCATGTTACTTTGCCGTCTAGGAATTACCGAGGTACCTTGAGATCATAGTGCCACCTGTATTGGCCTGCTTTGTCGACCAAGACGCTCGAGTCCGCTACTACGCGTGCGAATCCATGTACAACATCGCAAAGGTCGCAAAAGGCGAAATTCTCAGGTATTTTAACCACATATTTGATGCTCTCTGTAAGGTATGTTATCATACGCAGCGTCAACCCCGCCTCGAGCCGCCTGTTGCATTAACCCGCTCCGTAGTTAGGGGCAGATTCCGAATTATCGGTCAAAAATGGTGCGGAATTACTCGATCGTCTCATCAAGGACATCGTCGCCGAATCCGCGGCTACTTATGTTTCCGTCCTGGAAGCCAAGGACCCGGACGGCCCGGACGATCAGCCGGACCCTCCTACGGCTTTCTCTCTCCCTAAATTCATCCCCTTGCTCAAAGACAGAATTGGGGCAATCAATCCTTTCACGCGGACATTTTTAGTCGGCTGGATTATGCTCCTCGATTCCATTCCTGACCTGGAATTGGTGGCCTATCTGCCAGAATTCCTTGGTGGCCTGTTGAAGTTTCTTAGCGGCAACAATAGGGATGTCCATGCGATCACTAAGACCTGCCTTGAGCGATTCTTGAACGAGATCAAGCGCATATCACGGATCAAGAAGGGGATTGCTGAGAGCAAGAAGTCGAAAGGTGATGGGAAAAGAAAGCGGGAGGAATCTGTCGATAGCGGCAGTGTGCAGCTCGCGCCTGACGAGATTGACGACGCCGGATCTACGACAGCAAATGAGGAAGACGATGAAGACGTTAGTAGCGAAGACGATTGGATTCCTGGTCAAGATGTCCAGATCAACTTCAAAGCCATTCTCGAGATCCTGACGGCCACTCTCGATTCTCCTCTAGGTGAGTGGCCCAAGTCGCGCTCCTACGGCGTACGAGCCTAACATCTCCCAGAGGAAGACAGCCTTCTAGAGAGCCTGCGGTGGATAGTGTCCTTCTTAGACATATGCCCCGAGGAAGTCCTGCCTTTTACGCCCAAGATACTAGCTCACCTACTCCCTGCAATGGCCAGTGGGGTCGAACCAATTCGCCAGGCCGCCGCCAGGGTCAACACTTCGCTGATGGACTATATCGTTTCTCTTACGGATGAGACCGAATCGCAGCAGAGCCAGCCACCGTCTCGCGTGCAGACATCGCTCAACACCGACCGTCCGGATGGAACGTCTAGCACAGGGGCCTCCCTGTCGAGTGCACGCGATGTAGACTTGCGCAGTTCTACTCCAGCTCGGCCCCCTTCCTTCCCAGCGCAGGTACCGTCAGAACATCCGGCAGCCGATCTCGACTACGCCGCCGCTGTAAATTCGTTGACTTTGCTATTCCTGAACGACCATGAAGAAACGCGTGTTGCAGCCTTAACATGGCTCATTATGCTGCACCGCAAGGCACCGCGCAAGATTGTTGCGTTTAATGACGGCACTTTCCCCGCCCTTCTGAAGACTCTCTCGGACCCGGCAGAGGCTGTAGTGACCAAGGACTTGCAACTTCTATCGCAGATATCCAAGAATAGCGAGGATGACTATTTCTCAAACTTCATGCTCAGTCTGTTACAGCTATTCTCGACCGACAGGAGACTACTAGAGACGAGAGGGAATCTCATTATACGTCAATTATGTATGAGTCTAAGTCCTGAGCGGATCTACCGCACCTTGGCCGAAACTATTGAGAAGGAGGAGGACCTTGAATTTGCCAGCATCATGGTGCAGAATCTCAACAACAACCTCATCACCGCGCCCGAACTAGCTGATCTCAGGAAGCGACTGAGAAACCTAGAGACAAAGGTACGCCTCGCTCGCTTATGCATTGGCTTCCCCGTACTGACGCTGTAACAGGACGGCCAGGTCTTCTTCGTGGCGCTGTTTCGTTCTTGGTGCTATAACGCCGTAGCGACTTTCTCGCTATGCCTACTTGCGCAAGCATATGAGGCTGCGTATCATCTCCTGCAAATCTTGTAAGGATACTCGAGGTCTTTGACCGACCAAGCACCTGCTAATGGCTGCAGTGCCGAACTCGAGATGACAGTCAATATCCTCATACAGATCGACAAACTCGTTCAACTGATCGAGTCCCCGGTGTTTACATGTGAGTAACCCATTTATTGGCATACGGAGTCTAATGTTTTAACCAGATCTGCGCCTTCAACTGCTTGAACCCGAGAAGTACCCCTACCTGTACAAGTGCCTATACGGGCTTTTAATGCTTTTGCCACAATCGTCTGCTTTTGCTGCTTTGAAGAACCGTTTAAACAGCGTGAGCTCGATAGGATACTGGCATATCGCACCAAGACCGTATGTACAGCCTCCCGCTGCACCCCCGTCTCAAAACCGACAAGGCTCGGTGGCCGAGGCTGTCTCTTCCCTCCATAATCACAATCCCCGTTCCAAAAGCATTCATGACACTCATGCTTCCTCGTCCAGTTCTGTCACTGCACCTGGCGCGTCGAATTATGATCGTCCAAATCGGCTGGGCGTGAAGGGTCGGGAAGAAAGCATCATCAGGTGGGACCAGCTGCTGGAGAAGTTCAGGAGCGTGCAAGACAAGGCGAGGCGGGCGCAGCGATTGATGAGCGGCGGTAGTCCCGATGACATACCTGATCTCAACGGCCTGCGACTCGCCGACGGCGCCGCTGATGCTGGCGGAAAGGAGCCACCGTCGCGAGCAGCGACGGGGCCACCGGTTCCACAGAAAGAGGCTGCAGCACAACCGGCGGCGGCGCAAAAGCGAAGCACTGGCTTGGGCAGGCAGTTCGGTAGACTCGGAGGTGCTGTCTCCGGCCGAAACAGGAGATCGCAGAGCTAGCGCCCCGCACCCCCCTTCTGGTAGATGAAGCCATATTCTACCATGTCGGCGGGTATCCATCCATGGCGTCGAGTTTGATGGCTATCGAAAGCATAATCGGCTACGGTAAGAGGGATTCAACTGCAGCATTTGGTAACAGTGCTACATTACTGCTTTCACGAGCAATATCGGAGTATCATAGCGGAATACCCTGAGCGTGGTGGTAGAGATCGTATCTATGGCGTTTCATAGCGGAGGCACAAGTAATGGAAACACAGCGCAAACCCTGGCGACGATTCTGAAGTAGTAGTGGCCCCAACGTGATGGGGGATATATCCTCGCTTAAGCGATGGCCTTCCAGGTCGATCAGGGTCTTCTCCGGGTCTTGACAGGGCTCTCGCGCTCGACTAGGCTCTCGAAGTTGGCATCCCTTAGTTCGGTCAAGCGTCGGAGTTCGGTGCGCAAAGCCTCCAGTTCCTGTCGCGCGGCCTGGACGTCGGGCGGCAAGCCGGCAAAGGCCTTAGCCCGGACGTCGAGATCCCGCTTCTTGGCCAACAGCTCCACGTAGTCTTCCTCGTCCTGTCGGATATCGTCGACGGTGACGTTGGGCGGCCCGCCCGCGGCCCTCTCGGCAGCGTCGACCTGCTGTCTCATCTCGGGCAGCCTCGCAGCCGCGGCCTTGACGGCGCGCTGCAGCTCGAGGTTGCGCCGCGCGAGGTCGGGGTCCGGCGCATACTCTCCGTCCCCGTCGTCGCGCAGGCGCGCCAGCAGCGCCTCGGTGCGCGCGCCCGCTTCCGCCAGGTATTTTGTTAGTAGCGCTGCGCGCCGCGCCGTCTCCTCGGCCCCCATCGCACGCCCCTGCAGATCGACGAACGTCGCCCCCAGGCTTTCGGGCGTCGGGAGCGCCTCCCCCAGCTCCAGCGCCGTCTGTGCCATGGCTTCCAGCGCCGTCTGCCCCTCGCGGCTTAGGCCCTCTTCGAGCGCGGCTAGGATGGAATCGGCTATCTGCTGGCCGTCGATGTGCTCACCGTCACCGCTCTCCTCCGTTGCTGCTGCTTGTTGTTGTTGTTGTTGTTGTTGTTGATGTTGATGGCGTTGAGCGGCGCGCGCCTCGTCCAGTGCCGCGTCCTCGAGACGCGCCAGCTGGTCGCGCGACTCGTCGGCCGCCTCGTTGGCGGCCACGAGAGCCAGCAGGGTCTTCAGGGTCTCCGGGTTGCGTTCGAACTGCGGCGGCGATGACGACGACCCGACGTATTTCCGGCGCAGCCACTCGTCGACGTACGACCAGTCCTTGGCGGTCGAGGCGGCGGCGCGGGCCACCGAGGGCGAGAAGATGGCGGCGGTCTGCTGGCGTAGGTGCGGGGCTAGGTGTGCCATCTTTCGTGGTGGTTGCTGTCGGGCAGTTGTGTATATGGAGGTATAGGCTTTTTGTTAGGTGCTGAATGCTGGTATTGCTTGCTTGTTGTATATTAGTAGTTCGGATCGGGGAATCTAGAGCTATGGAGTTATCACATGTCGGTGAATGCAGTGCTGACTTTGAAGTCCAGGGTTTACCTACAGTACCCAGGGGACGACGATCTTGGTGGGGTTGCTGGGCATTAAAATTCGATGTGGGACTGTGAGGTACCTCTGTATGTATGTATGTATGTATTGTACTTACATTGTGGGGGTGGCTTGCTCACTGTGGCTTGTTACAGTATTATTCCAAGTACGTAACCTGTTCCCCTTAGAAGGTTCCCGGTACATGCCCTCCCGAACATTCAGCTGTTCCCTCCAGTGGGAATGCGATCGATCTTGAATCGCGAAGTGGCCAACTTGTCCGTCGGCTATTTGCAGGGGGTTGTTTGTTAAGATAGTACATCTGGTACAGCTGAACTTTTCTGCACGAGTCAAGTATTCTTTATCAATCTAGCTACTGGACTCTCTGCATTTCCAGGACACGTTTTAAGGTTCCCTGTAGGGCTGACCTCTTCACTTGGGTTGTTCTATTTTACCCTCGTCAACTGCCTGCCCTTTTCGCTTCCAATTCACCCTCCGTCTTCCTCTTCCCTATACTACTACATTTAATTGCTCTTCAGACTGGCGCCAACGACAGCGGTGTAAGAGGCTCTCAACCTATCCTTGGTTGTTCTCGACCTCTGCACCTACCACCATCATCTATGTACTTCGGGCATCTATCGCTTTCGCCATGATCGTCCCGCTGTCGAGTATGGCCCTCGCGGCCGCAATCTTAGCTTCCTCCGGTCTAGTCGATGCCCTATCGCCGCAGGACATACCCCCCGACACGCCGATATCCTCGCTGTTGTCTTCGGCGCAGTCCCATCTGTCCAAGGGCGAAACGAACGAGGCCCTGACCTATTACGACGCTGCAATTGCGCGCGACCCCAACGACTATCTGACCTTCTTTAAGCGCGCTACAACCTACCTCTCCCTCGGCCGTACCTCCCAGGCCACCTCCGACTTTAACAGGGTCCTGGACCTGAAGCCGGGTTTCGAGGGCGCACATCTCCAACTCGGCAAGATCAAGGCTCGACATGGTGACTGGGGTGGCGCGCGGGAACAATACACCCTCGCCAAGCACAAGCAGGATTCGGAAGACTACCAGAAACTGATTGAGGCGCAAGGTGCTACCCGTCTGGCCGAGTCCGCGGCGGAGAGCGGAAACTGGGACGAGTGTATTACTCAGGCGAGCGAGGCCATCCTGGTTGCGAACCGTGCCGCCAACCTACGCGAGTTGCGCGCAAAATGCCGACTTGAGAAGGGTGACGTAGAGGAATGGATGAGCGACCTGCAGCACATCCTGCAATTGAAGCCCGGCGACACCACTCCCCATATGCAGATATCCGCTACCACTTTCTACGGCCTCGGCGACGCGGAGCGCGGCATGTCCCAGGTCAGGAAGTGTCTGCACTCCGATCCCGAGTCGAAGGCGTGCCACAAACTGTTGAAACAGGAGAAGAACGTGGACAAGACGATGACGAGGGTCAATAAGGCCTTGGAGAAGAACCAGCCCATGACGGGCGTCAAGCTCTTGGTTCCGTCAGGCAACGATGCCGGTCTGATCGACGAGGTCAAGGAGCAAATACGGAAGCTGAAGAAGGATGGCATCATTCCGGAGAAGGCTCCCAACGTCCTAGTGAGCCGACTGGTAGAGAGTGCTTGCCAGGCTTATTACGAAGTAAGTTGGGGATTGCACCTGTCGAGCGACCTCCCGTTGCTAACAGTTCTACAGTCAAGTGGCAAGAAGGCGGACACCTATTGTAAAGAGGCTCTGGAGCTGAACGAGAACTCCTTCTACGGTCTTCTCTACAAGGCCAAGACGTTACTAGACGAAGAGGAGTGGGACGCCGGCATCGCGACGCTGACCAAGGCGGCCGAGGCAAGGCCCGACAGGCAGAACGTCGTGAACCCGCTGCTGCAGAAGGCGCAGATCAGCCTCAAGCGCAGCAAGAACAAGGACTACTACAAGGTGCTCGGGGTGGCGCGCGACGCCGACGACCGGCAGATCAAGTCGGCCTACCGCAAGCTGTCGAAGCAGTTCCACCCGGACAAGGCGGCCAAGCTGGCGGGCGTGACCAAGGAGGAGGCCGAGAAGAAGATGGCGTCCATCAACGAAGCCTACGAGGTGCTCAGCGACCCGGAGCTCCGCCGCCGCTTCGACATGGGCGACGACCCTAACTCCCACGAGCAGCAGGGGAACCCGTTCCAGGGCAGCCCCTTCGGTGGCGGCGCCCGTCCCTTCCACGGGTTCGGCGGCGGTGGTGGCCAGCAGTTCCAGTTCAAGTTCGGCGGGTCCGGGGGCGGGTTCCAGGGATTCGCTGGGGGCTTCCCGTTCGGTTAACGGGTGTGACCTCTCGTTTCCAGGAGTGGCGTGTGCCGCGTCGGGTGCTTCTTGGACTGTTTTCGGAGTTGGTGGTGTTTTGCCGATAGGAATTCGGGTAGTTGATATAAGCGAACTCTATATCGTTATTGAGTCAGGCGTCTTCTATCCTCTGTTGCTTGCTAGATGGCTCATATGACATCTGGCGATGGTGTGGTCCCTTCAAATGAATAGTACGATTTCCCGCGTAATATGTCACCAAGTCTCCGCAAGCCAACTCTACGGTCTTTCCGCATAGGACGGCCTCTTAACTGTTAGATGGTCGTGTCAACTACGCTAAGAATATTAGTGGGGGGTGGGGGTGGTCAACCCCCTCGGACGGTCCCCTAACCAAAGGCCCTCCCACCATTGTCATGTTGAGGAGAGCCCAATTTACTTATCAAGACCTCCCTCACTATACACATGCTTTTCACCGACGAGGAGACCCCATCCCCTCGAACTTCACCTCAAAATGATCCTCGGGTTCTTTAACGGCCCCTGGCTCTGACGTAGATGTTCTTCATAATGATCGCACGGTCGTTCTCGGGGCCGTGTTTTGCGGTAGGAGACCGGGGTCTATTATATATAAGTAGTCAGCTTTATTGGGTACGGGATACATACAGCGTCTAGCTATCCTAATCCAACACCCGGATGCGAACCACCATGGGTGGTCGCTTGGGTGGGGCTCGTACAAGTATCCGACGATATAACGATAACGCATCGTCGATTGAAGCGAACTCGAGACAGTTCGCCCGTTTCTCCCTGTACTATTGGGGGTCCGCCTAACTGCTCGGTAGTGTTAATTGACGAAGGGATGGTCCATCCGGCTACAAGTCTCAAAGGATAAGCGCCTCCGTAAAGGGAAAGCAAGGCACGTCTACTCGTGATACTCCCAAACCGGACCGCTTTACGTCTTGCTGTCATTTCCTTTCAGTACACACATACACACACACACACACACACACACACACATATATATATATATATATATAAGTGATCTGAGGGGGCTACCGCCTACCCCAATGTCAACCCTAAAATTCCACAGACAATCAGATACGGCATTCACTATAAACAGCTCTGATGATGGATCACAGAACAGTGGTCGACCCGCCAAGGCCATGCCAGGCAGGACTCTTCCTACATTTTCTCTAGGTTACCATAGGTGTAACATATTTATACAAAGCGCCATTTCCACACCGTACGTGGTCGTGCCTCTTCGCTCGTAGGCCCTCATCGCAGCTGTCCGTTCTCCCATCCATTTCGGCGGTATCATGGGTCAGGAGGGAGAAAACTAAGGATAAAAAAAAATCAACGTCGCCATCTCATCCAGTTTCCACCCTCCCGGATTCTCGTCTAAAGAATCCTCTTCTCCAAGACATAGATGAAACCGCGTTGGAGACGAGAAGGGGCTATGTACATTTTGCGTGATGAATATCTCAGTTGAATCATATATCTCCCCTCATCCCGTTGCTACTTGATTGCTCGTCAAAGGGATCTTTTTGCGTGGTGGCAATAATGATGAAATCCAAATCTCATGGAAAGCTCAAGTGGCCATGCATGAAGATGGCCAGGGGCGACGAAACGGCCGATGTCGGATGTGCAGGAGAAGAACATGGAGAATGCCAGCTCGAAATCTACAGGGCAAGGTGGTGTGGGGCCTACCCTAGAAGCGTCCCCTCGGACTTATTTTCAAAACTCGGGGTCGGAATCAAAGTCGGTGTGGGGAGGGCGCATGAACTAGGAACCGAGTAACGCTACGCTGTGTACTCTTCAGGGGCGACAGATGACACGAGCCGGGACTCCCGAAAATTGCGTCAAGAGCTGTTGGATCGAATGAAATACGCTCTGGAAAACAAAATAGTCAGTCACGGTGATAATTCGGCGAGCGACATGCTCGGACTTACTTCGAAGCCTCGTATGCCGACCAACAGATGGCGGTACTTGGCATCGTTGTAACCACTCTTGGCCCAACCCCCTTGAAGAAACCACGCAACCCCTCGCGCCGATACATGAGCCTGCAACCCGCAGCGAAGCCGTTAACCGATCTTAACTCGGACTCTGTGGCAGACCCTCGCGTCTGCAGCATCGTCTTGATAACATCCATAGGCGTCGTTAAAGCGGCGGCAAACCCACCGGCCACGGCGCCGGCCGTACAATGTGTGAAGGGATCGTACTGTTTGCTAGGGTTCATGACTGTCGACATGGATTCGTAGGCGAGGAATTGTAGAGCAGTGAAGGGCACCGTCATAGATAGCGTCGTCGGGTAGGAAATGTAGAAAGCCGACAGCCCCTCATTCCTATAGACGTACTTGGCGCAATCGAACATAGATCGGTATACCTTGCTCGAGTTCTTTATCTGCATGCGCTGTTTTATAACTATTGAACATCGTTAGGAACCAGTACGTGTACCGAGAGTTCCGAGGAGGTAGAAGCATACCATCAAAGGGGTTCATCAGCGCATCGCTGGCAATGGTAGCGCATGCCCCGCTCGTAGCTAAAAACCAAGTAAGCAAAGGAGGTTCCCAAAAAATTCGACAATCAGCCATGCCACACGAGGGGACTCCTAACCTGCTGCGAGAGGATGATGAACGCCAGCTCTGTTGCCCCCCATCAGATGCTTAACCGCCTCGTATGTCGCGAAGTAAACTGCATGGGCAGGCCCTGGAGTGACCGGTGAGCATCATTAAGGCGAACAAGGCGCTTTTTCGAGGCTATCATACCGGCTCCTACTACGACACTTGACATGCCTCGCCATAGCTTCAAAAATCCTTCCCCACTAGCTATTTTCAGTGTACTCTGAATCATGCCTCGGTATACAGCGTTCGCCGAGGGGTTTATGATTTGCATTCGTGTCTATGTTGGAAAACGAGAGTCAGCCCTACGTCCGAAAGATATACCGAAGGGACGGTCGCGCACCTTAATGGCGTCGATAGGATACATGACTGTATGTTCCTAACCTCCGAATCAGCTTGCCATGAGTTTCCTAGAGGCTTTTGCTTTGCATTTACCGCAATGCCTGCAAAGGCGCCGGCGACCATGTTTTGAGTCAGGGAGAAATTGGGCGGCAGCGACTCATAGCTGAAAGTGTCATCGCCGACATGTCAGTTGCAAAACTCGCATGACCCCCTAATGGGACGCAAACATACTCGTAATCCTCAACCGGCTCGGCATTGGGCTGGGCCATCTTGGCCACAGCTTGAGGGCCTGCGCCGAAGGCTTCCGGTTGAAGCGCCAGGTTTACGTTTGGGGATGTCTACCGGGAAGAAGTGTCGCGGTTGCGCAGATCGGCGGGTGACTGCGTAAAGCTCTCCAGTTTGTAACCCTGACGGTTGTCCCGCGGATATCTGAAGAGCTGCAGATGTCGCGCTCTCTCTCTCTCTCTCTCTCTCTTTCTCTAGCCTTCTCGCTTGCCGGTTTTCCCAGATAAACTCAAAGAACTATGGCAACTAATGAGAAACAACGACGCCTCAGGGCACTACGGCGAACTGAACCCCGAGGCTATACTTGGAGTTGGCCGGGGCGGCAATGGCGAATACCAAGGGGTAGTAAGTTGAGTGGTGATGGAAAATCTTCCAAGGCCTTCACAGATCTTCAATTCGAATACGTAGTTTACTTTTTTACCACCGCATGTAGGTGGCTTGCCTAACGTGGGTAGGTACAGTACTGTAGTATTCGATCAGATAACTTTTTAGCGTCTGCGTAATTCGGAGACTTGGGTAGCCGACTGCGACAGGGGGGGTCTATTAAATCTCTGTACGAAATAGTATCTCCGGTACGAGAGTGTACAGCCAACGTGGGGGTTTTTGAAGTACCGCTCATTTCCCTATAAGTCTAAATGATATGTTACAGCTTCCCGACTTTTCATCCTTTGCTTTATCATCCTTCTTTCACGGTTTACGTCCTCATGATTAAGTATATTGTCTTTAATGTCCCATTAGAAATATTCGTGCACCTACAGTAATGCTCTGCTTCCTCATTTGTCTCCTCGAAAGTTGCCATTGGCACCTATAATTAGTTACCGCACTTCCGACATCTCCATCTGCGCAGAGTTGATTTTCTCTTCTATTTCTAGAGGTTGGAAGCCGGGGCTGGAGTCAGTCCAATACCTCAAGTCTTTTGGCAGGCTGCGAGCGACTTTCGGAACCCTTTTTGCGGCGCAAGATCCCAGGAAAAAACGTGGCGAGGCCTGTCCAAAGGGCAATACTGCATTGTGCTGCCCTGAATTGATGGTTAATACAGAATCAGCCCCCTTTTTGAGATTGAGGTAGACGTGACCCGCCAAGCGATTTCCCGACAATCGTTCTACAAACACCCTGATTATCGTAACACCCCGACATTAGAGTTCAATGAGGTGAAGAGAAGAGGGATGCCTATCTGACGATACCGGTAAAAGTACCGCATAGTATCCGC
Source organism: Monosporascus sp. mg162 (assembly GCA_004155945.1). Lineage (NCBI taxonomy): Eukaryota > Fungi > Ascomycota > Sordariomycetes > Xylariales > Monosporascus > Monosporascus sp. mg162. The sequence continues at coordinate 119,354 of QJNY01000164.1, forward strand.
AGTCAATACTAATAAGCCAGAGCCTCGGGCCAAAAGTGACTTGGCCACGCATCCTGGACAGTGCACTACCCGCCATCAAGATTAGCAACCTCGCTACATCGGAATGGCAAGGCCGATGGTGCGGGATTTTGCACGGTGTTACAATTTCGAGGCGATATTCCCCGATTAGACTGCTTATTAATCCGAGTAAATGTTAATTAAGGTCTGATGGATGAGCTTCCAACTACTGGGTTGCACGGCTGGTCTTTGGATGACCCCAACTCCGAGGTTCTGTGGTCTTGGTGGGCTTGTCAGCCCTGATAAACGGACACAGTATCCAGTTGTGAGTGTCTTACGTCTGGTCCATATAGAAAGTCTGTCGTCTGGCTGTTGTTCAGAAAAAGTCCTGTCGAGAGGGCGGATCGTGGATGGTTGGTGCACGCCAGTATTGAGGCGACCATTAAGACGCCCATTGCCAAACTTCAAAATAGGAGACTCTAAGAAGTTCAAGGGGCCAATCAGGGGCTTGCTAGCGGATGTCCGGCCGGGCGCCCCAAATGGATCTTCATATCGCCTGGGAGGTTCAAGCTAGATTCGCTCTCTCTCTATCCATCTATCCGTCTCTATATCCGTGCATATTCAGCTTATTGGCCCAGAAACATCAGCCTGCCTGCCAAATTCTTGCTGTTATTCATTGTCAGATATGGATTCTAAAGTGAGGAGATGGTAATGGAGGGATTTAGCCCAGTTCTGCCGATTGCGTAGAGGACTTTTCTGGAGAGCCGGTAAAGATCTTCTCAATCCATCACTGGTGGTACAGGGATTTGCCTCGGAAGTATGCATAATTCCCTTTTTTGAAAGGGGAAGGGCGAAAAAGGAAGGAACAACCACGATAAAAATTAACCCACCCCCTCTCTCTGTAGGGGGAATAGCTGCAGTATCAGATAAAGTGTGCAGCCACCACGCGGCCCTTTGAGTTGTACTTCGTTATGGGAAGTAGGGGCTATCTTGGACTATTAAGGCGTCCACTCGGACGCCGGCGGAGGACACAAAGCCTAAGAATGACACCTGGAAAATATTGAAGGGGTAAAGAAGAAAAGAAGATGTTGTAGCCACAGTAGGAATCGAACCTACCCCTCTCTCAGCAGGGGAAAGAAGCAGTAAGGATATAGCAGGATGTTTGTGAGAGCGTGCAACCATTACACCACACAGTTGGGAGGTACAGGGTTGTCTCGATATATGAGGTCCTGCCCCGAAGGTCCCAGGTGGACTGTCCATAAGGTTAAAGGGCGGCGTCAGGAAGGGAGAAACGGCAGAAAAAGAAAGAATTGCAGCCGCGACAGGAATCGAACCTGCCCCTCTCTCAGCAGGGGAAAGAAGCAGTAAGGATATAGCGGAATGTTTGTGAAAGTGTACAACAGTACACCACGCGGCTAGGAGGTATGGGGTCGTCTCGACATATGAGACTTCGCCTAGTCGGTACTACTGGAAGGTTAAAGAGCGGCAAGAAGAACAAGTAGCGAGATACCCCATAACTATCCAGGTATTCCGACAGAAAACCATTTCCACCGGATTCTATGGCGGTTCTCGAAAACTTTGAAGTAGCCGCGGGATGTCTTCAAAACTGAGTTACATGTGGAATTATCCCTGTATGTGCTAAGGGATCAAAAAGAAAAGAAAAGGAATTTGGCAGCCGCGAGAAGACTCGAACCTGTCCCTCTCTCAAAAGGTGGTAAGGAGGTGGTAAGGATACTGTATTAATGATACGAGGAGTATTGTGAGAGTGTGCAACCAATTACACCACGCGGCCTTTAGACTGCTTATTGTTATGGGGGATAGGACTATCTCGATATAGATGAGATGTCAGGGCCGAAGTTACCGGGGGATATAAGGTTTGGGATCCCAAGCAGCGGCTCTGAGAGGTGTAAGCTGGCTGCTGAGCAATGGCCCAAGGTTGCCGCTCCCAGGGTTAACCTTCGCTAGTGCCACCGAGAGTGAATCTACATTTGCCGAGTCAGGATGGAAAATGTCACTGAGGACACGAGGTGACCTTGCGGGATAGTATCTTGGGATGCACCGTTTTGAGCTATAGCTATCTCTCGCGATCTTACTTTGCAGCTAGCCCCTTTTCTGGTTCAGAGCTACGAGGACACCTTTACATTCCATGAAGCGCTTCACGCCTGAACGCATCATTTGCGTGTGCCCACTGGCCTGCCTGGAATAACGGGATTCGAGAAAATGCCAAAATGCCCTAAAGTAACAGGTGTGTCAGAACTAGACGATGGACGTTGACGAAGGCGTCCAGCTTGAAAATGTGCTCGTGGAGACGGAAAGGAGTTCCCTGGGAATTCCAGCGGATGTAAAACGCCCGAACCCTCTTACCGGGTGACCAAAGTCTCTGCGATTCCTGATTGCCAGGCCACTAGATCATTGTCTCCTCATCGCGAACAGTCCATACGCAAACCATGCCATACTCACTCCCAACGCTGCTGCTCCCCTTTACAACCCCCAAACGAGCGAGGCTGTGACGGCTCCCTGGATCTCGCGTAGCTTGTCCTTTCGGACTTCCTCTACCGATGCCATTTCCCCCAACTCCTCTAAGGTGAAAGTCTCGGGTTCTGGACTCCTGGCATAGCACGGAAGGAGATTCGTAACCACGGCCCAAGCCAACCCGGGTGTAACAAGGACGACCCACGCGATGGCCAATATTTCATGACAGACTATAACGTACGCCGCGATAGCCATGGTCCAGGACTAGTTAGGTCTGTGAACCAACTTGAGATCCTCAGCCATCTCCGCTCTGTGCGGTGCGGGCAACCCCAAAACACTGAATCAATGTCGCACCTGTCACAAGGAACACCAGTACCTTGGCGAGAAGATAACTTTCCGTTACGTACGGCCGGACCCGCGCTGCTCCTGGTGCAGTATAACAGTTACAGAGCGTGGCTAAGTGCCTAACGGTACTCCTTATCCATCCAACATTGAAACCGTACAGCGCCGACAGGGCCGAGCCAACTGATCCCCTTTCCGTTTTGTTCACCACCAGTAGAAACTTGATCTTGAGCCTAATGCTGCTGCAGTGACGGCCCAGCCATGATTGGTCATTACTGGTACCTAGTGCTGGACCCGACCTGTCGGTACGTCTCAACCCATTCAGCTGCCAAAGTTAGGTCGCAAAGGACTGTACATCGATCGAGGTTACTATGGATCCTTGGCCATATCATTCAGCCCCAAACAAACGCCAATGGGTGGTTTGGATCTTACACCGAGTGACTCATGCTGCCTTGGTTTCTGGGATGGAGGTGTTATCCAAGAGTATTGTTCTACTCCTATTGGGTTTCAGTGTTAGACCGATGTTGCGAAATCTTACGTTTGAGCAATAGAAAAATTCAGGTCCAAATGTTTCTTTTTCCTCGGGCTGTTGCTTCAACCCTGAGTGAGAGTCTGAGACGCGCCGTAGCTTGGGCTGCTGACTGCGCTAACCCGGGACTTCGACGGACCATTCTCCCAACCCGGACGGAAGAAGGCTCCTATTTGTTTTGTGGATGACAGCCGCCCGCGGTGGGTTCTTAAACTAGTCCGGCTTACGGGTTCATTCGACAAGCTCGTTAAAGAGGCAGCACGTCCGATCCCCAAGGTTGGCATCACAATGAACCGTCGCGTATGGTGACTTTCACTGTGACCATGGCAGCACGGCATCACAGGATCACATATGTCTGCGTTTGGAACAAGCTCACAGAAGTTGGACAGTCCTAATTTCATTCGTCTAGTTTTTATTGGTCCTAAGCTCGTAGCTACCACACTATATACACATCCAACCACCTCCCCTTATCGCAGGCCGGCGACGCGGTAGTTGTAGTCGCAGAAGCCGTACTGGTTGGGGCGGTCGGTAACGTCGAGGTTGCTGTTGGCGGTGGCGACGACGGCGCCGCCGGCGTTGAGCAGCTCGATCTTCTGGGCGCCGAGACCCATGCCGGCGACGGAGTTGTAGTTGAGACCGGGGCCGACGGGCTGCTCGGCAAGGACGCGGCCGCCGCTGACCACGCGCACGCGCATGCCGGAGCTGCCCGCGGGCAGGACCACGGCGTAGTTGACGGCGTCGACGGCGGCCCCTGCGCCGCGCGGCACGTCGCCGCCGCACGCCTTCGTCACGCTGCGGTACCACATGGCGCCCGCGAAGCTACTGCCGCGGGGACGCATGGCGCCGGCGTCGCGGGTGCCCGACTTGAAGGCATCAATGAACGACGCGACCAGGGGCTGCCAGCCGTCGTGCGGGTTCGTGTTCGAGTTGCCGTACTCCAGGATGTCCTCGGGGAGACCCTCGGCCCAGCAGTTGGCGATGTAGTGGCTTTCGCCGGCATCGTTCTGTATTATAAGAGATGATGAGTCAATGGGGCCGCTATCGCTATGGGAATCGGCGTTATGTGGCTAGCGCGCTAGGCGGGGGGTGGTGCAAAACTTACCCAGGTGATGAACTCGGTGAACTCGGGAGACACGCGCAAGATCTGGGCCATCCGCTCGGGCATGTTGGTCTCGCCGGCGCGGTACCACGTGTCGCCACAGCAGTGCTTGTACTGAAGAGGGGACAGACCTAGGCACTGGTTAGCTTGCGATGAAGCACTCGTTTGGTTTTGACAAGACAGCCAGAGATGTCATACCCATTACGTAGGTCTTGCCGGCGGCGTCAGCAGCAGCTTTGATTCTCTCGTCGTCGTACGAGGACACGTTGAGCGGGCTGTCCGAAGCCGGAGGCCAGGAAGTCTCCCAGGTGAAGACTCCGTCGACGGCGTCCCTAAAGACATTGAAGAAGTTGGGGGGGTTACTGTAGTAGCCGCCGTCTTGTTCCACGTTGGGGATGAGGTAGACGTTGTTTTGGCGCCTGAAGTCGGCCCAGACGTCGGGGCTGAGCCAGCCCCCGGCGTAGGAGGAGACGACGGGCTTGTTGTCGTACCTCAGGTGCGCCGGGTGGTCCCTGAATCGCTGCCACAGCTGCTTGTGAGCGTTGATGTCGCCCTCCTGGTAGAAGTCGAAGCTGAAGAACAGCTTGAAGTTCTTGCCGTTGGCGTAGTTGAACAGCTGCTCGACGGTGCTGATGGCCCAAGGCTCAGATGGCCGTCCAACGTTCAACGCAAACGCATCGAAACCGACATTCATAGCTTGATCGACGTCGATCTTGACATGGTCAGTGTTAGGATCGACGGTGCCGACCTATATTGAGCGAAGTTAGCGCCCCGGCGTTCCGTCCAAGGAAGACAGGCACAGCTGGCCATGTCTAATGTGAGGCTTACCATGTAGTGAGCGAAAACCATCTTGCTCTCCACCACTGACTGCGTCAGGAGGCTGAGGGCAGCCAGCGCTGCGGGCAGCAGCCTGGACCTGATACTGGTATACATGGTGACGAGCGGACGTATTGGATGACGAGCTGACAATACGGGCTAAATCTGCGAGGTGCTGGCCGGTACCTGCTGTTTCCCAGGAAGACGGCGCGAAGCCTCTTGGCTTATATACCAGGCCGCCGGGCTATCTTCAGACCACTGTGGGCGACAGTAGGCCAAATCTCGGTCGAACCACGAGGCCGAGGGTAACGCTGAGAGCCCATATACAGCGAATAATCTTCCCGGCGGAACAGTAAGAATCTGGTGCTAATGGAAGATGCCGAAGGGCTAACGTCTGGGGCAAGTTGGAGGCCGTCCCAGCATCGCCATCGACGCAGCGCGGCGAGATGGGGCTGTCGGGTCCGTGATGCGTGCTGAGACCCAGACCAGATCGCTAAGGGCAGGTGATCACGATTGTAGTCGTATGGCCCCCACTGCAAGTCTTCCAGGTTTGCACCGGGGCCGTGTTTCTGGCTCTGTCCTGCAGCTGCCAGCAACTTGTTGTCGCCCTTGGCAACCAGCAGTGCTTTACATAGTACTATAGCATACCGAGACCAAAGTTTGGGTGCTTACTACTCCTTACCAGCTTCCTAGAACGGCTTGGCATTTCTTAGTAACTGATGCTATTCAGAGCTATGTGGGGACAACTGCATGAATCCGGTCACATAGAACCGCTGTTATGCAACAAATTAGTAATTGTCGTATGTACAGTATGTTGTTGTCCACCATTTCGATCCAGCATTGCCTTGCCGCATAACCTAGCGCTATACCCACCATGCACAACACTAACCGCGAATGTCCCTCGTTCCTGAGCAGCAGGTCTACTGCTGGGTTAAGATAAAGCTTACTATAACGTCATGCCATACCGTACGACGGAACGCGAAGCATTTATGTGAACACTGCCCCTCAGAAACGATGTAATAAGTAGAGTTATGGTAGTATAGTTGCCTTGCGACAAGTCGTATGCTGGCATAATGGTGAGCCACAGATTACGCATAAATGACAGAACGAAGCGAACTACGGAACATGTGCTATGTTCAATGATCAGTGCCGACACTTTACATGTCTGTGCTATGGTATTTCCAATGCGTCCAAAAACCCCCGCATCCGTTGCTGGTGACTGACCCTTACTGAACCGTCGAAATGATGAAGCACCGAGTTTCCACCGGACTCTCCATTGTACCGAACGCCAATCACATAACGCCTCCTCTATGATTCAAATGTGCGTCTTGGAACTGTTTCAACAATGTGACCACCCCCGGCTTATCCTCGACATCCGTGACGGCGCTGTTGTCTCTACTGAGTGGTTGATGCGGTGACCCTTCCCAGGTCGACTCCCCGAGACGTGCCACGCTCTCCTCGACATCGCCGTCTTCAGTAAACCCCGTCGCCTGGCGCTGCAGAGTGCTCCTCGCTGTAGAGTTTTCCACCGATTCCTCGATTATACCGCCCTCGCCTTGGTACGGGCCACGTTGTTGACGGGCCCGCTGAGGGGTCCGGCCAGCTATCAGAGAAGCCGAAGGTTGATGGTGGGGGTCGAGTAACATCGATGCCATTGGCGAAGGGGCGACAGCTGCTGCACCAAACCTCGGCGTCCGTCCAGGTGGGGGCGCTCTGCTTCTAGGCCGCTCACTACGGCCTATCCGCGATGTCTTCATGTCGGCGGCTAAGGTTGGGGACATTAGGCCGGGGAACGTGGGTGGAGGATGAAATTGGTGACGTCCAGCTGGTCCTAAGGTATGAGCGCCTGGTAGCCCACTCCTAGGATTGTACACGTAGTTGTCCAAGAACCCATGCATCGAAGCCTGCATCTTGCCGTGCTTGGTGGAATAATAGTCCTCGCGAGCATCGCCGGCCGGTGCCTTCTGTTGCTTCGTGTTGCGAGCGTCTTTCTGGAAGTCGAAGACGGCAAAGGAGCACACATAGCCCAAACCGTCGACATGAATAGTGAATTCGCGGAAGAAGTCAACAATCTGCTCGCTGCATTGCGGTAGGCTGAAAAAGAGGATTAATGGCGTGACCAAGACGCCCAGGATCTCTTCTAGAAAGATGACAATTCGGACTTTGTATAGTTCAGCAAATTCGATCTTGACGTCGTAACTGTGGAGACGTCCTTTCCACTGGTCTGGCTGATAGTGTGTATATTCAATAACGTTCTGTATTGCGAACCCCGGGTCGAAGACATCGTTTTCTTCCGATATCATACCGCGAGCTACAGCCCATACCGTCGTCAGGAGCGCGACGAAAGCGAAAGCGTTCATGCCGGGAAATAGCTCGAAATCGACAAACATTTCGGGGTCGGAAAATCCAACAAGGGCTAGGACTGCAATGAGCGCCCCCGAGAAGAACTGGACCGTCCGGGCGGCCAACTCCGTCTTCTTTTTCGGAAACTGATCGATGTAGTGCTTTGCGTAAGGGTAAGACATGTTGAGGCGCTCCTCAAAGATATGGGGCAGCTCATTGAACTCTCTGAATTTCCACCTTGCGAGTGGGGTATACTGTCTAGCCCCTATCGAAGAGGTATTGGTTTTGAACTCCTAAATGTCCGTGTGTAAGTATATATGCCGCCAAGAATTTCCACAGGATGTCCTACATTGTAATACGTGAACACGAAATCGATCAGAAGGCCACATGCCACGAAAGGGGCGAAGATCAGGTTCATGACGGCAGCAAAAACGAATCTTGTCTTCATCTCCCGACTGAGCTGGCCCCGGTGGTCAGATCTAAGGACGCGCTGGTGGACTTGGCCGCTCTCGTTGAATATGAGGTCCAGAACACCGAACTGGACAGTCCACTCCAGTGACTTGGAGAACAACTGTCTATTGCGCAGGAATGGTATGGGAGCTGTCAGGTTAAGAATATCCTTGTTGAAGAGTGCGATGATGTAATTCTCTCTTCTCATGAGCCTGTTGGCAATATCGTGGGCATCGAGTCTCTCCTTGGAGTGAGAAGCTACATGCTGTCCAAGCTGTTTAGACAGAAAACGCCGCTGTGATGGTGTGATGTTGGTGGCGGTCTTGACGTTCTGGTCACGTAGCCCCGTAATCCTTGCCACGACGTCTTGCCACGAAACAGTCTGCATGTCTTCGTCGGGTATCTCCAACAGGTAGATGTAGAAATCCCGAATGTGAAACAAACGAGGGATATCAAGAACCCATTGGATAGACTTCCAGACGAAGTAGAAACTACAGAGCCATAGACTCAAATTCCATACCCCCCACATGTTCTTGGTGCATTGGGGGATCATTATTTCTGATAAACTCCTGCTCTCTCGGATCTTGCTAAAGTCTACGCATTGCGTCAACAAAGTTAGGAGACTCGCCACGAAGACGACCTTCCTAGGAAAGCGTCAGTGCACACTACGACGGCGCGGGGGGTGAGGCAGGTGGTCGGTTAGACTTACAATAGGTGCAAGAACCGTTCGAGCAGAATGCACCAGATGCCGGCCCCGAGGTAATAATCATAAACATCCCTGATGAAGACGTCGAGATTGGAGACATTAGCCCATCTGAACATTGCCTTGTCTCTGGGATTGCCGACGAATCGCGTCCTCGCAGTGGCACCTCCACGATGCCGGTCAAACGAAGGGCCATCTTCTTCATCTTGATGCAATCTTTGATGTGCCTGTGTAGTCTCCCACTGCGACTGTATTCTTCGATTCGACGGACCGGGTACGGCGGGGTGTCTGGAAGGTTGGGGGCCAGTCCTCCGAGGATTGGTTTTAGTGGCCGCGGCACCTGGGCCCTCGACTAGGAGAGAGGCTGGGACATCATTATCGCCATCATCATCTGGAGAGAGCCATCTCGAAGCGGTAACGTGCCTACCCGAGGCAGGTATCCCACGGGGAGCACCTCTTGTCGTGGCATCGGGACTTCTAGTTGAGATCCGACTGTCCTCTAGGACAAGCCCCTGGGCGCGTTCGAGGTCGTCGTCGCCAAACTGATGAGTGAGGTTCTCTTCGTCCTGGAGAAGACCCAGCCTATCTTGTTCGGTATCGGGGTCTTGGTCGTTTCTGACTTGATCGTACCAGGGCAACTGGTCGCCTGAGGAGGGGACGAGGCGCGAGAAGATGTTGGGGGCCATGATGGTGGTGAGTCGGTCAATATCGCCAACTAAATTCCTGAAAGTGATAACAGTAAGGGAATCAAGTCATGGTTTGGCAACATGGCATATTATTGATGGAAGACAGGGCAGAGCCCAGTCACGAGGCTCGCATGTATGGAAAGACGGAGAGCAAACAGATGGATTAAGTTAGTACTTTATTCTAGGTAGTCTAAGCGCCTGGCAGATAAATGGAAGGTTCAAAAAGCCAATAAAGGGCGAAAGTCTTCCCAAGCCGGGTCACAAGACGTGAGAGTCCTAAGGTTTATTGTACTGTCTTAGTATGCCTCGAGGGTTCATGATAATAGGTGGATGGTCAGGTGGGCTGAAGTGTCGACGATCAGAGCTGCTTTACTATGATTGTCCGGTTAGATAAAGATAAACCGATTACGGGCGATAACCAAACCCTAATGAGCTCCGACCAGAGGCAGCCAACGCTGACTGCACGCCGCGGTAGCAGGCGCGTGCCTTCGTCATACACTGTACTCTAGGGGCCATGGCAGGGCCAACAGGGGGGGACGGGAGCCTAGAGGGGCCAAATATCACAAGCGCAGGCGGGGACTCTGGGGTTACATGTACTGCTACTACCTAATGTAGCTGGAGGTGACAGGAAGCTTTATCTTATCAATGTATTGTACCCAGGTATTTACACGGACCCGTCAGCCACACCGAGCAGGCTTAGTCACTTACTTATCTTCCTTCATATGTAACAGCCCAGTGAAAATAAAAGATGAGTTACTGAAACTGGAATGTTGCTCTTGCGCAGGATGAGGTGCCTTAGGATAGGGAGATAAGGCAAGATTACTTAGTCAAGCAGGCATAAAGATGGCCGCCGATGGGACCGGTCAAATTACGCCCCCATCGAGGGATCGTATGTCCCCTGGGCCGCCATCACCTGGGATTCCTCTGACCCCAGGCTACGCTGCCAGAACTGCGAACCCGCTTTCAACGAAGTTGACTTCGGTTCTCTCAACCTCATACGTTGACTCGGAGTTTCGAGAGGCTCTCGTCCTGCTGGATGAGCGCGGGGTGACCAACAGCGCAGAAACACGACGACGACTACGGCTGGATGTACAGAAGGAGGTCATCGACACTAATGGAGAGATCATCGCTGAGTTTGGCCGCGTTGCTGAACAGCTGAAGAGAATCGGCGCCATTATCGACAAGCTTAACAAGAACTATCAGGAGATGAAGAGTCACGTTACGGCAGCTCATGAAGCCACATCGTCCACACTCGAGGAGGCCAACGCCCTTATGACTCAGCGGCGGAATGTCGAGACGAAGCAGCAGCTTCTCAAGGCTTTCCGCGAGCATTTCGTTCTTTCTGATGATGAGGTTGCTTCTTTAACGTCGACGGCTGAGCCTGTCGATGATCGCTTCTTTGCTGCACTCTCTAAGGCGAAGCTCATCAGGAAGGACTGTGAAATCCTTCTGGGATTCGAGAACCAGACGTTGGGTCTTGATGTAATGGAGCAGACTTCCAAGAATCTGAATCTCGCCTTCCAGAAACTCTATCGTTGGATTCAGAAGGAATTCAAATCACTCAATCTGGAGAACCCTCAGATCAACTCATCTGTCCGCCGGGCCCTCCGCGTACTAGCTGAGCGGCCCTCCCTTTTCCAGAATTGCCTCGACTTCTTTGCCGAAGCTCGGGAACACATACTATCAGACTCTTTCTATCTCGCGCTAACTGGCACGTCGGCTTCCGGTGCCAAAGACCATTCGGTCAAGCCCATCGAGCTGGCAGCTCACGATCCCCTACGATATGTAGGTGACATGCTTGCGTGGACACACTCGGCCACGGTTAGCGAACGGGAGGCCCTTGAGGTCCTCTTCGTATCTGACGGGAACGAGATTGCCAGAGGCATGCAAGAGGGACGCGAAAACGAACCGTGGCAGTTGATGGTCGATGACGCTGGCGAACCTTTTGAATTTGATGCCACTAGAGCCCTCAACGACCTGGTCGACAGGGATGTAAGCGGGGTTGCACGAATACTAAAGCAAAGGGTCGAGCAGGTCATTCAGACCAACGAGGAGACGATACTTGCATATAAACTAGCAAACCTCCTCAACTTCTACCGGTTGACATTCTCAAAACTGCTTGGCGACCATTCTGTCCTCCTGGAAGGGGTCGCCCACCTTGAATCAGAAGCACTCCGTCAGTTCCGCTCCTTGATGCGGGATCATATCGCAACACTTCAGGGTGAATTCCAACACCCCACCTCGGATCTCGGACCTCCAGACTTCTTCCAAGATGCCCTCGAGCAGCTGACGGCCATCATGAAGACATACGAGACTTCGATCTCATCTACGGACGATCGTGAAGCAGATTTCCAGCCTATCATGGCTGAGTCTTTTGACCCGTTCATGTCTGGCTGTGAGTACATGTCGAAGAACATGAGCGGGCCTTCGGGTTCCATCTTCCTCATCAACTGCCTGCTCGCCGCCAAGGCCGCTATCTCGCCCTTCGATTTCAGCCAGCAGCGCGTAAAGCAGCTGCAATCTACCATCGACGAGCACACTCGGAAGCTGGTCGAGAGCCAATACTCGTTCTTCCGGACCGAATCTGCGCTGGAGCCGCTACTTACATCTCTCGGACCACTCCGGGAGAACAACAAGGAGGACGTCATCAAGATGCGGCAGCTCGAGGCCCTGCGGCCCGAGGCGCTGACGGCCGCCAGCCAGGACCTCGACGACTTCCTGCCTTCGGCCGTCATGGACGCCATGGAGAACGTGAAGCATCTGCAGGACGCCAGGCTGGCCAGGGAGATCACCGAGGATGCCGCCGACAGATTCTGCGCGGACTTCGAGCACGTCGAGAAGATGCTCGTCTTCGCGGATGAGATGGCCGCCGAGCAACAGGACGGCTCAGGGGATGGGATCCGTGACGAGGTGCCCAGCTTTAGGACCCTGTTCCCGAGGACCACCGGAGAGATCCGAGTTCTCCTGTCTTGAGGTACATGGAGCTCTTGGGGTAAAATAGAAAGTCTTTTAGGGTGGCTCCCGTCATTACATACCATGTAATGAGAGGGTTGAACGGGTAACAGCTGTGCACTAGATGAGGTAATATTTCTAATCTAAAACAACATGAGTCTTTGCCCCGAATTGCCCTGCCATATACTTCGTCGTTCAATGCCTCTAACATATTTCTTCCACTTCCGTTGTCTGGCTACTCAGACGTTGTGCTCTTCGTCGACCTACAGACCTTACCCTCGACTATTATCCTCTTCCATTCCTCATTCCTAGATCGTCTGTTCCCTGCCAATCTGGAGACCAACACCTCCAGAGTAGCTCGATACCACATCATGCTCCCACTCTGGTTGCACGCTCCGCTCTCGGCCGGTTCCTGGTTAAATAAGAAAAGAACCCGTGGATGCTTCGGCTAAAAAGACAGGGACATCTCGAAAGTGTCTGTAGGTAATTGCGAACATCTTGTTACTCGTCATTTCTGTGAGGTGCGAAGACCTCCGTAAGGCAAACCACGACGTCCTTGGTGACCGCGACCCCTGCTGCGAAGTTTTCCGCCATCCTAGGTAAAGCTCCGTAATAAGTGTGAGAGTTCACCGGCACCTTGAGAGTGTCGTATGAAAAGTAACGGATTTCCAGTTCCTTCCATGATTGATGCAGGCCTATAGGCACCCCCGGTTGTTTCCGAATAAAGCAGTAAACAGGAACAAGGCCGGTAGCATAGGGTCAAACATTCAAAGCCCTTACTGTACTAGGCGATTACTAGACGCCCCAAGTGTCGGGACCCAGGGAGGTTCCTCGCCTCGATCACGTCAAATTACTATCGAATTGTTCGAAATTCTATACCCTACCCGATCCTCCAAATCTCCGACATGCGACGCGGACCGGGGATCCTTGAATAGTAATTAATCCAACGCATCCCAGTCCAATCGAGCGCATAGCAGACCCAACACACCGCTACAAGGCTAGCTGACCCCGATCCCGATTCTGATCTAAATCCGCCATCGTGGCACAGCAAGCCCACAAGCCTGCGTGCGACCTGTTTGCCCATTCAAATACCCTCCATAGCGACGTCCTCAACTCCCTTCGGCTCGTCTTCCTTCCGCATCAACCACGCCATGACGCCCCAGAGCTGGCGCATGGCCTCGAGCCTGTCCTCGATGAGGAAGAGGTCGAACCACCTGCTGCGCCAGACTTGGAGCTCGCCCCAGCTCCTCTTCTTTTTCTTCCCCTCCCCCTTCCCGTCCTCCGCCTCCGGGGCACCGCCGAGGACCTCGAGCAGCCGGTCCGGGACGCGCACGCGCAGGATGCAGAAGTGGTGGAACAGGCTGCTGAAGACGAAGACGTCGTCGTAGTCGACGCCGCGGGCGCGGCCGATGGCCTCGTACCGCGCCTTGCGGTCCCAGTTCGATGCCGGGGGGCGCACCATGCGGTAGTGGTCGTAGATGCTGGGGGTCTTGCGCTGCCTCTTGCTCGCGGGCTGGCCGCGCATGGCGAGGACGGCACCGGATGGGCGTACGAGCCCGCCCGCAAGCGGCGTCTTTGTCGCCGTGAGTGAGTGGCTGGGAACTCTCGGATCCTTAGTGCCTGGCCCGGACTCCGAACCGCTGCCGGCGCCCGCCGCGGTGGAGTCTTTGGAGTCTTTGTCGAGGGTATGGTGCTCCGCGGCTTCGACCTCGCGCCCGATGGCCCCGCCTTCGCCGCCCCCCCAGCGCTTGCTCGTGGCCCACCACTTGTCCTCGCCGAAACGGTGCTCTGCCTTACCTTGGCGCGCGCGCAGCTGCGCCGTCGTCAGGGCGGCGATCAGCTCGCGCCCGAGGTCGATGTTCGAGTCTGCGGGCGAGGAGAAGTGGGTGGTGTTGCGGGCCGACACCGCGGCAAGTGGGCCCTCGACGACGCCGGCGCGGGCGGCGTCTCGGGCTGTGGGGAGGCGGTTTATAAAGACACATCCCGATGGAAAGTAGGTGGCCAGACGTGGTGACGATTGCGAGTGCGGTTTAGACTGCGTTGATTCTGATGGGGGGCCAAGCAAGTGCAGACGAGGCTCAACTCGAGATGGGACTATATTGCAGCCGAAGTCGTAAGATACTAGTTTGACAAAGGCGGCAACCATATTATGCCGGTACTCAGGAGGCATCTCAGAGCCTGGCTGCGTACGGTAGGTTACGCGGTCGGGCGTCTCAGGCTTTGTATCCGACTTTGGCTGAGAGCGGGCATTCGATTCCGTCGCACTACTGATCATGGCAGCGCTGGCTTGTTCAAGGCCAGTGCCTATGGAAGCTGGGCCTGAAGCCAGCGGTGGGGCCGACCCGTTTTCGGCTGTCTGAGATCCATCATCACCCTCAGCAGGCGGTGGTAACGAGGTGTCATCCCAGAAGCCGGCCATTAGCTCCATCTGTTTGAAGAATTCATAGCAATTCCCGAGTCGTACCGGTGGCTTTCCCAATTCCGGCTTCATACGCCTTACCGTGCGAAAGGCAGCTTGGTTTGGTACAGAGAGCTCATTCCGACGCTCCATGTAGACTCTGGCTTCCGGGGACATATTTCCATTTGATATTGGCCGCCTAAAGGTCGGGTCCCTCTCCCGGGCTTGATCGATGGTTATATCATCCCAACCAGAAGTCGAAGGGAGATACGACGGGTCGGGAAGCAGATCCTCCGCTGAAGTATCGACGTGCACATGAACACCGAGTGCGGCAAAGTGCAACTCATTCAGGTCGGCCGGGCGATGGAGAGTCTGCAAGAAGCGGACAAGGGACGACTCTGAATGGTCATCTAGTGACGGCAATTTCCTCACCGTTGGATCTGTGTTTCGAGATGTTGCTGGGGTACCCCGTGGTAACTCGATTGGAGTTGGAGGCGGAACATCTTTTGGTGGCGGGCCGGCCTGTGTGGAAGACTGGACTATAGATTAAACATGAGATGAAGTCCATGATTACGGAACGTATGTCGGAGGGAAAGGTGGACAGGTCGACATGGATGAACAACGGCCTTTGTGTAGCTTGTCGATCAATTTGTTTGGAAGTGAGACGGCTTATACAAGACAACGTGTGGTAATATAGAGGACGGCCACGAAAACCCGCATACCAACTGAGTAAATGCCGGAGGAATAATATGACAGGAAGACTAAGACTAAGACCGGTCCAATGTCCAGTAGAAGGCAGGGCCAGTTTGTTTCATGGGGAAGAAGGAGGTCTGTACTGGGTTGTGCTTCATGATAGTCGCACTTGCATCACCAACCTAAGACAGCCAACCCTCCCCCGCTTTCGACATTTAACTACAACAAGCGGAGATATATATATATATGAAGTAGGTAGGTATGAATCGAGGCAACCAGGTCCAACTTACTCAGATTTGCTAGTCCACCGAACATGGTGTCCGGTCCCTACCCGGTCCACAAGTCAAGTGACGGTCAAGTGACCGATGTTGAGTACGACGCCCTCCTCAGGAGTCTTCTTCTACTTGGCCCCTCCTGACGGACGTACGTCCAATGTCCCCGCAACGACTTGTATATGACCGTAAGTATAAGCCGGGCTAAAGTGGTTCTGATTGAAGCAAATTAAAGTAATGCGCGTATTTAAGCTTCGTATTCCAAAATATTTGGGGTACGATACAATGCGACTGGTGTAACCAGGGAGATGGGTGTGGTAGTTGGGAATCTAGTGAACCTAACTTGAACGAACCCGTTTGTTGGAGCTGGCGGCCCTAACCTTAGTTTCGGGTGGTTGGCGGTCTGGGTCTCTGGCTCCCGTGGTCGGGGCGCATCGCTCCCGTCCCGTCCGACTCCACAGTTGGTGATGTCTAAGCTTAACACGTGCGCACCTTTGCGTTCCTGTCTTTCTACCATTTTTCTTATATATTTGCCCAAATCAAGATTTGTACTTTCGGAAGATGTCACTGTGCTAATGGGGATATAATCGTTTGATAATCTGCAATTGCAGATAGCCGACTATCGACAAGCCATTCGAGCCCGCTGGCGATCGGGTACGTCCCAGCCCGGCGGTACGATATTTGACAATCCGGGTGGCGACGGGCTATCATGGCCTAGCTTGACCTGCGGCACCTAGGCTTATCACCGGAAGTTATGGCTGAACGCCAACGCTGCAAACTGTAGTTTCCTATAGATGCTAACATCAGTATGGGATTTAGTCGCCTTCGTCGGCGGCCGGAGCTGACATAAACTGCCGCGCTTACGAACTACTCAGAAGGGCTTGCCATAGTCCATATCAACCGACGCGGACTAATCCACTTTCCTTTTCTATGAAGTTTTGCTTCATATACCACCGGTTATGGAGGAAGTGCTCTTTGAGAAGAGTTTGGTGGCAACCCTTAGCTACTTACAAAGGCGGACAGATATCATGTCTTGGATGGCTTGGCAGGCATCTTCAGTAGCTGGGGCCACAGTGATGATTCGAAACTTCGTTCCAGAAGCACAATGAGGACAGAGCATCTCGCAGAGAGTCGAACTCCGATGATGAAAACTGATCGTCGGCGACGCCGTCGTTGAGCTCAATGAGAGCCTCTTCTATTCATATTTTCAGAGATGCGGCCATGGCCGGGGCCACATCCGCGCGGTTGAGGGGCATGCTTGCTTCAGGTTTGTTACAGGACAAGGGGTTCGCCTGAGGTGAAACGTCCGCCCCCGCCATCGTACCAGAAATGAGGCTCCCAGTCTCTTTATTATCTCCTAAAGTCGCCTCGTTCCACGCCGTCGAACGACGGATAGAAAGTTTCATTAATGCGGCAACGAGCGATGCCTTTGCCAAACCACTTAACATCTTCGGGCCATACTAGTGCATTGCTTGGTTGAGTACTATTATCTTTGCTTTAGAGGTTTGTGGTTACTTCCTATCATCCAGTCGTGGAACCCTCTTGGCGGTGTTCCAATCTCTCCTGCTCCTGTGTTCGACACTTTCTCACTTCTGGTGTAGTGTGTGTGTCCTTACCAGCATCATGTTCTCCCATACTTGGAGGCAAGGTGTTTCTCATGTCTTCTTCTAAATCGGTCTCAATTCATGATTGCAAACGGCCAGGACGGCCATTTTCTTCTCTTTCCTGTCAAGCTTCTTTCCACTTCGTCGTAGTCGCTCGATGCGACGACCCCTTTTCTTAAAATTTGCGTGACTGGAATCGCTTGCTTTCATTCGAAAACTCCGTGGTCATGGCCACAAACGGCAACCTACCGTCGCAGGCGTTCATCACAGCTTTAAATGGCAAGAGGTGTACGGCGGTTCCGAAGAATAATCCGGTGGCATCCGAAGAAAATACTCTAGCATTCACGACATCTTCATCTTCCTCATCTGCATCTTCCACCTTATCTTCCACCTTGTCCGCAAGTTTCATTTCGACGTCAAGCACAAGTCAAGCTCTGCCTGCGGCGGCGCCGGTGGACCCCGAAGAAACCATTGCTCCGGCACCCCAGGAGACATTGCTCAGTACGGCGAGCCCTACACCATCGCCCCAAGACGTGGTTCCAAGCGAGATACCAGCACCCGATTCTACAACGGCACAGGAAGTAGAGCCGTCGGAAGTGGGGGATATTGCAGATCAGCCTTTACCATCTCCAGAATCTACTAGTATCTTAGATGTCGCCCTTGAGAGCATATTAGATGTTTCTCTCACTTCTTCATCCCAGCCAGAACCAACAACACCTCCGGAGGCGCCAACTGGCAAGCAACAGTCCGAGACACTTCAGCAGGACTCACGGTCTGGTGGAAGCGCAGCACCGACATCGACGTCGGATGGGCCAACTGGATCAACAACCGAAGCCGGCCTCGATGCGCTAGCTACTGATCTCACAATACTAGAGACACCAACGGCCGGTGGCAATGCTGCGCTATCCACCGGGACACAGTCGACTTCGATAGCCCCATCGCCGACGGCCGAGGACAACGCCGGGTTGGAATCGCCGGCCAGTACCGGAGGAGCCACGGAGACCCCCGTCAACGCACGGACGACGGCAGCAGTAGCAGGAGGAGTGGTGGGCGGGTTGGCTCTCGTCTCTCTCGGAATTTTCCTCATCTGGCTCTGGCGGAGACGAGCCGAGCAGAAGCGGAGAAGGCTGACACGGTTCTCCGGAGACGGTGCGTCCGGTCGCCGAGAAAAGGAGGGAGCTTATTTCACCAACCGAACCCCGTTGGGCTCCTCCCCGGTCTCGGAGAAGCTCAACGACAGTGTCATTTACGGCTATAGGCGCATCCGCCGCCGCCTCTCCGACATCGTCGACCGCAGCGCCAGCCCCCAGCCTACCGTCGATCTCGACAGGGGCACGTCGCAGTTTGGTCCTCCCCCGGCGTCTATGTCACCGCAGAGCAGCCGATTCAGCGCCAGCTCGGAGAACGTGACTTTTGTCCCCAAGGGGAGGGAGCAGTTCGCTGGCTGGTGGAGTCGCGTCACCAAAAATGGTGGTAGCCAGCCGAAGAGCAACCGTTCAGACAACGCACCATTTGCCGTAGCGCGCGGAATGAAGAGGGTTAGCGGCGACATGCCCGCACCAAACCCGCAGCCAGACTTCCACACACTGCTGCGGATGGATGAGGAGGCGGCGGTAAGTGCCGCTCGCGTCAGCGGCACCAGGGGCAATCACAAGCGCCGCTCGACGGCCACCGGCAACGAGCATTTCATGGGTGACTTGGGGTTCGACTTCGGTGGTGCCGCTAATCCTTTCTCCGACGCTAACGCCATAAGGCACGGCTCGGCCACGGCCACGGCCTCGCCACCCGCCCTGTGGATGCACCCCCCAAAGAATCCGTTCTCGGACGCCAACGCCATAGCGAACTATCCCCCGCTCAGCGAAGGCACCGCAACGTACGCTCGCGACCCAGGACAGTCGCGCGGCCGCAGCGCCAGCGTCAACGGCAGCGTCTGTCGCGAGTCCGGGGTCAGCAGCGTCGACTCCCTCGACGGTGACATGCTCATGCGCAATACCAAGTTCCGCTCCGACCCCTTCGACCTCGACCTCCCGGAGCTGCTGTCGTCCGGCATCAGCAACAGCGCGGTGGGGATTCCGCCGAGAGCCCACGTCAGGGGTCCGAGTTATGCCAGCAGCTACACCTCCAGGTACTTCGGGAGCGACGCCGGCAGCTTCGACGGCTGGAGCGATCCCGGACCCGATGTCGGGCCGGCCGTGGCGGCGAACAGAAGGAGCCGGGACGGCAGGGGTGTGGGACGGGCGATGTAAGCCTTAGCTGGCAAATAAGTTGGAAGGGCTCAGCTGTCGACCTCTCTCTACTCGAAGAGTTCCTCGGAGAGGAATCCCGTTGCAAAGAATGAGTCGTGCACGTGTCAGGGGGACGGTGGATATTGAACTATGCTTTGCTCGGTGCATGAGGTGTGTACTTGCAAGAAGACAAGTAGGGTTTTCGAAAGGCGTCCAAGGGGCGGTTTTGTCCGGTTTTGTCCGGCTTTTTTGTCCGGTGCTGCATTTGATATACCCCGGGTAGCTCTTCACATGGCGGCCCACTGCCACTCGCTTTATTGTTGTCGTTGCCGATATGCTTCGGATGGAAGAGCGCGGAGTACAAAAAAGGGCACTCCGCACGGTACTGTCCGTGGCCTGATTACGCAGGGGCTTGATGCGAGGAGGGGGGCTCGGCTATGAGTCGGGGGGAAGGGGGGGGGAGGAGGTCGCCATCCTCTGGGTGGACAGCATGCGAGCGGAGAGCGCTTGCTTGGATCTGCTCTAGGAACCGGGTAGCTGCGTCTTGGGGACGGTAGGCCGCTCTTCGATAGCTCGTCCTCTCAATACACCAGTCCCCGACACCTTGACGTAACCGCACGTGACGATGAATGAGACTGTGCTAGTTTCCTAAGCGTCTGAAAGAACAGATGTAGAGGCATACCGGGGTAGATTATCTTGGAGTAAAAGGTCCGGGTTAATTATCCTACTTACGTGTATTTGCTCCTGGCTGTAGAGTAAACCATTTCTTGTCCATATATATGGAGCGATGCTGGAAAGGGGATATATTCCCGCCTGCAATTCTCAATGGGGATATCAATACAATCAAAGCCGACGCATCGGCCGTAGGCTATCACAGGAGGATGCCGTGGATTCGAAGCTCGCTGTCAAGCTAAGCAGGGGAGTTAGGAGCCGATTATCCAGCCTCCCCCTTGGCCCCTTTTCCCCCATCGACAACTTCAACCAACCCACCGCAGCACTCTCAATCATTTCTGGCACCTAGACACTTATGTAGGTGGCTACGCATGGAAAATACACCACTCCTCTCCAAATCGATGCCTTTTTCGTTGTTGCTTACTTAGGTTATAAATTCTAACTCGATTGAAGAAGGCTCTCGCAGAGAGATTCTACGTTACAGTAAGTAGTCCATCCAATACTCCTCTCGATCTTCGCTCGACCGTCTATGAAGGAGGTTGCAGATGGAAGGCTTGTAGTTCTTTCTCGATATCTGTAACGTTCTTGGACGAGAGCGTTACGTACATGTGGTATACCTTAAAGGCAGAAGATATACACATATATACCAGGTATCATGTGGTTCTTAGCCACCTTGCCTTGCAGTCACCACTTGACTGTACGGATAAGCAAGTACCTGATCGGCGACCAAGTCAGCATGCCACCGCACCGAGGTAGCATTGGCGCGTAGACGCACAACGCGGGGAAAAGGAGCTGAATGGATAGTGACATCACGATCCCTCATGCGGGATCGGCTCATATTGACACTAGTAGATTTGATTGGTTGGGCGACCGCCAAGAAAGGTGCAGCCGCCGACGCCCGCAAACGCGAGAATTCGCGTTCTGGTCTGTCAATTAAAACAAAAAGTCCCAACGCGTGGCGCGTAAAAAGTTGCCTTCCACCGTCCTCACACCTTGCCATCCCTTCCCACTTTCCTTGATGACGCCTCACACCCTCTCCGGCTCTAGCCGCAAAAGAAAAAAAGATGACGTATTACATTGTATAGCCAACGTCGAGTGTCGTCGCATGCCGTGTTTTGTCCAATCGCTGCGTGACACATTACAACAAAAGTAAACAGAAGAAGTGCTGGTGATACATGAGACTGAGGTATGGTTGTGTGTGGGTGCGGAAATACAAGATAACGTGGCCAATTAAAAACCTGCTGTTGTCGACGTTAATGGTAGCTTGTTATTGAGGTTACGAGGTCGTCGGCCGCGATTGGTCAACCGCATATAGGGCTTCAGCCGATTCTCGAACGGAAGGGGACGGCCGGTGGAATTACTCGGTGCTGTCTAAAAGGATATGTACCGGGTCCAGGCAGGGGTATGTTGGGGCCATAGAAATCCTCGGGCACACATGGCGACGAGGCAATCGAGGAAGTGAAGGCAAAAACGTCGGAATGGGTCCACGACAGGAGAGTGTAGCAGACCTGGGCATCATGAAGAAGTCGGTGAATTTCCGGTCAGGTCACCGACTTTCCGGCCATCAGATAGTAATCACATAACCGTAAACGCCTAGGCTTGGGCAAGATAATAATACAGTCCTATGACAAACTTTGCAGAGGCTCGTCGAAAGTCAGTCTTCGTCTGGCCACGCTTAACGGTGTCTTGGCTGTGGATAATGAGACTGGAGTCTTCCAGGGCTTCTGCGCCGGACTAGGAGTGATGTTAACGAAATCTGAGATGTCGAAGGGCTGACCAGGCGTGGTAGGGAATAAGTTCCCTCCACCCGGCGTAGTCATCATGGACGACGGCAGAGCTAGGTCTTTCTTCGGCGGCGGAGTAGAGGGAGGCTCCATCCGAGTTCTGGTTGATGGCACGGCAGGGGAAGGGGATGCGGCTAAATAGAGCAGCAGGTCTGCACCCTCTTCACCCGATCTTTGATCGTTCGCCGAGATCCTATCCTTGTTGCGACGGCTGGGTATGGCCCGGCTGCGCATCGGCGGTGTTCTGGGCGGGGATGCCCGGTTGTGGTCGACCTTGAAAGAATGCAACGGGAGGTCATCTTCTTCGTCCGAATTTGCGGCAAAATTAGGTGTTAGGTCCATCGACGGACGGCGGGAACCCTGGAAAAAGGAGACATCGGGACCGGTAGACGTCGTAAAATGTTGTTGTCTTCGGGGCTTGAGGGGTGAAGTTTGTGTGAGCAGACGGTGTGATCTCCAAGAGCCGGGGACGGGGTTATGGTTGAAAGATCTGTGCGTGGTAGGAGACGACCGCAGCCGTTTGCTTGGACTTGACATGCCCACGTCGAACGATGCCATGTATGTGCGCTTGCGATGACCTGTGCTGCCACCGCTGGATCCGATTGCGTCTGAAAAGAGAGGCGCCTTGAGCGGTGAGCTCATGAGGGCCTTTGTGTTGGGATAAGGGAGTTCTGACGTAGTAGATGAGGAGTCGGACAGCACTTCGGCATCGTATTGGCGTTTTCGTCGCATCTCTTCTTCCATCTTAGGCTCGAGGGTATCCAGGGTTAAGTCCTCCCAGCCATGTTTTGTTTTGAACTGTGCCAGAGCTAGCCGGCCTTGAAGTCTTCGTGCAATCTGCAAACCCGGAGTGCCCTTTTTTAGTAACCGATTTTCTTACACAGTACTTGCAGCTCACAGCTTGGGCCTGGATGTGAATGAACGCCCTCATCTTACCTTGCTAACCTCGACTCGTTTGAGAACCTTATCTGCCACAGCATCGGGCTGTTTCTTCAATGGTGAAGACATCATTTTCGATGTCTTTCTGAGACTGCACTTCTGATATGCTACGTATGCCCTCTGAGGTGGGTTTTTTTAGGGAGCGGATCCTGCGGGAAAGGAGGATGATGATATATGGTTTGTTGGTTGGTGTATGTGAATTTGCAGTAAGCGAGGGGAGTTCTCTGAGTGGAGGATTCGGGTTGGCAGGTCACCGATGAAGATGTGATTAAAGTGGTTGCAGATAACTCCCTACATATGGGTTTTAGTGGATAACAAAGTTATGCATTACTGGAGTTACTAGGTAGTTACGGCACCTAGCGCCAGGCACCTACAGTGGGTGGATGGATGAGGAAACTGCTAGCTGTACTCGCTATCGCCTTGGTTACCGTACCTTTGTAGTAGGTTGCTGTGGATATTCTCCAACTCCAACAAACCGGCTTTTATACGTAGGTACCTATATACAATAATTTCACGAAACCCGATATGTATGGACGGAAAAGCATCTGTCAAGGATCCAGTGATTGCAGGTTGCAATACCTTCGTCTCAAGGCCAGTGGGAGATCATTGAGATTATGGTGATACTATGCATGTACAGATATATGTATTAAACTTACTCGGGCCTATCTGTATGTAAGTCAGGTTGGCTTGCTTTTTTTGCATTCACCTGGAAACGGGGCGGAAACGGGGCGGAAACCGGGGGGGATATAGTTAGGAATGAGAGATGTACTTAGTCCTGTGCGTTATTCTAATATCCACCTCAGCTCACAGCTACCCGGCAACTCAGTCATCCTGGCTTCCAAGTTGGTCAATAATTGGGCTTCTAGCACGGCCCCTCCCCCTTAAAGGCGCTCTACAATACAAACCCACACCATATCGGGTCCTTGCGTAACATGCAAGGCATTTGGAGAGCTTCACGGACCAATCTGCTATCGACGTTAGGAGGGATGGGCACTGCCAGCGCGGTTCGTTGAATAAACAGATTTCACTTGTTGTGGCTGACCACAAGCAGGATCGTGCCTACAGTAACGAAGGTCGAGCGCAAAAGTCTACAAAACATATCGAGTCGGGCCCACAGTACGTCACAAAACAGTGATGTGCAGTTAAACCAGCTAGTGGCTTCGGTTCCCCCAAAGTAAATTTCTTAGGGGTAACCTTTAGAGCCCCTGTAGCGCCCCTGCAGCTGAAGTCCCTTCTGCTATAAGTGTATTTGAATAGGAAATAACATTTACAAACCACAATTAAGACTGTGGGCCCGATAGGTACGTTGGCACGCTTTGTACGCTCGACCTTCGTAGGGTCATCGTCTCCTTTCATCCTTTGAACCATCTGTGTGGTTGCGTAGTGACCGTCCAGCCGAACCATCTAGCATTTCTTTTTGTTACGGCACTTACAGGCGTGAAATGGCGTGTAAATGCAAAACTCGGCAACATTTGCCCATTCCAACAATTCGACGCCAGGTTGGCCATCAGCTCGCTGGACCTTAAGTTTGATAGTAAGACACTCGCTCGGTTGCTTGGTCGTTGAACGACTTGAGAGCGCTGCAGCACGAATTGCCGAGTGTAACTCCTCACAGTAGCCTTCTTATGCGAGACGAATAAGTGGGCGTTAGGGAGATAGATAGGTTGAAGCTGTTTGGAAAGATAGCAGGGATAGGCTAGATATTTGCTGTCACAGGCTCGAGGTCCTCGATATCCTCTCCAGTCTGACTTTTGGTAAGGGGACTGCAGAACTTGCTGTGATATCCCTTTTCAATCTCTGTGAGATAGAGAAGAACTGAAAAGAAGGATGTGAGGTCAGTGGTTGGAGTTATTTCCTGGGAGCTTTATTTATGTCAGAGTGTTCTCAAGCTATTTGGCCGAACTCAGGATACCCAAGAAGGAAGCGAGTGCCGATTCCTCCATTCTAGAATTATAAACAAGCCGTTGTATTTTGCCGGGCAATCCCATGTGTATGCCGCTGCATTCTCAAACTCAATAGTAATACTCGTATTTGCTTCTTCTTTAACTTTATACGGTGTATCGGTGATATCAGGGGGGTGTGCGGGGAATACGAGATATCCTCCGACGTTGGTGCTATCTGCCTGAGGGGCACTTTTTAATTACTTCCACAAACGAACAAACAACCTTTGCAATGCCGGCCGGCCTGTTGCATGCAGATGGAGATGGCTGCGGCTGCAGGAGGGCAGTACAAGATCATGATGCGGCAGGGTCATGACGGCGTGATAGGATGTGCTTTAGTGAGATGTCGTCCCACCAGTTAATAAGTAGTAGGGTTTTAAAATAAAACGGCCTGCATGATATAGCTACGAGGCAGCGAGTATCATTGCTTTCCCTCCACCTTCCTCTCTGCCTGGCAATTATTTGACTGGAGCGAGTGGCTGGAGATATTCTATAGGTAGGTTGTATGGATTAAAGGCTTGGAAATTTAACACATTCTCAATAATTCTGGGACGAAAAGATAAGTGCTAGACAGATGCCTCCAGTACTTTTCCCACCACTAGAAACTCTGCATTCTCGTCTATTCAAACGGACATAACGAAGTTGAGTTGTACGGAGGGGAAGCGCTTGATCGAAGGATGTACGTACGAGTTTACTACTAGATAGTTTCGTTACCTACCTGATATGGACAAATGTTGCTCCTGTCATAGGTACTCGCCCATTCATATGTTCCCCCCTGTTTTACATATATATATATGTGTGTGTACATACGTAAATGACATTGCGCACAGGTAACTAGCTTCGGCGTAATTTTGCGCAGTGCGCTGTATGTATGTAATGTTCCACTACCTAGTGTTTCTAAGATGATGTAATAACTCACTTTGCGAGCCCCATTCGTCGTCTACCACAAACTTAAAATATCCCCTTTATATGTAGATTGCTTCACATGTAATTTCCAAGACAATTTACCGCATATCAGAAACCAATTGAATGCGACTGCTGTACT
Source organism: Monosporascus sp. mg162 (assembly GCA_004155945.1). NCBI lineage: Eukaryota > Fungi > Ascomycota > Sordariomycetes > Xylariales > Monosporascus > Monosporascus sp. mg162. The sequence continues at coordinate 145,315 of QJNY01000164.1, forward strand.
GAAGCCCATGAAGCGGCGCACTACATGCATCTTCAAGTTAGACACGTGTAAACTCTTATTCTTCATGTTACCACACATACATACACACAGCCTCTCCCAATCCGGACCCCCCCGTGGTGAGATACATGCAGAGATCTCGATGATCATTCATCGTGTTCCGGTATCAACATTTGAACACCTGATTCAGAAGTTGCATTTTACCCAGCCTCGCATACTCTGCATGCCTCCTGGGCCTCCCTCATAAACCTCCTTCGTTACACCTTTCAGTTTTCCTAAGATTTCCAGTTCTTTCTTCCTCAAGTGCCTACCTTTTACGGGGCAGAGCACCTATCACTCGTTACTCGGCTTGGGGCTTACGACTCCCTGTCTATCAAGTACTGGAGGAAGAAGGAGCTACTGCAAAGAGCCCACCTCAAAGAGGAACTAAAACAGGAGCTACCTAACTTTAGAATCAACAAGCACCAAGTCCCGGGACTCGTCTAACGTCATTTATCACTGGTCGTCGCAATCAACTTTCTCGCCCTGGCTGACTGCTCATCTGTATTTCAGTCCATTCGACATGCCCTATCCTAACAGTACGATCTGATCAAACCACGAGTTTCAGCTTGACTACTCGATCGATCCACTTCCAAAAACCGGGGTTTAATCAAGATTTCTGCCCCTAGACTAGTATTCGTTGCGGGTTCCGACGACGACGATCTTGTTATTGGTCTCGGCTTGGCCTGCCCGTCCCCACTGGAGTCTTCTTGATATCCAGCACATTCAAGGCAGGAGAGATTCGTTGCTACCGCTGCCATACCCGTTACTCTTGCTGCAACGCGTCAGCCCGTAAAAGGGACCATGTTGATCGTCTTTTCACAGTGATTCATTCGTCTTGCATGAATTCCAACAACTCTGGCGATTCTTTACCACTTGGCCTGGTTTGCGTTCCTTTCTCGTGAGCTAACCTTGTTAACCATTCCGGGCTTCTGGAGTGGTGGCTGCTGGTGGCTTGCCTAGTTTCTTCTAAATAGCCGGAGCGAATACCGGCGAAAAGCAGTGTCACCTTTAATCGACCACTTTCCAATTGGGATTCCGTTCTGCCGCACGGCTTACGTAGCTGTCCAACTAGTGTCCACACCGCAATGGCACCGTCTTTTCTAAATTTTAGGGAGCTCCGGAGACGGTCGCGGGCCAGCTTCCGTACGGATCGGTCCACGGACACCTCGAGCAATAGCGACCACCAGAGCCAAGAGACGGACCAGACAACGGGCTCTATCACGCCTCCTTCTCTTAGTACCCAATCAGACCCGGCCATCAATCTTCAAAAGGACCAGCCTCAAGCTCCCCCAGTACCCCCGCGACCGTCGGTGCAACCTCACAACAGCAGCCGATATAGTGTCCCGGGCATGACAGGTCTGGGGTCTCCCGCATTGAGTGGTAAAAGCTCTCTGCCCGTGTCGCAATATGCGCCTCGCATATCTAACGTCACCGAAAATGTCTGGGTACGGTCAAGCCTTGCTGGGTCCCTATGCAATTGCGAATCCCGTATGCGTTCCCTGGGTTGAAAGCCTTATATGGTTCATCCTAGGGTATAACGCCGGTGCATGTGTGAATATGTTTCTCTTTTCTTTGCATCGCATGTCACAATAGCTAATAAGCTTCTCTTTACTAGGTCTCCCAGAAGATACTGCTTGTCAGTGGAACGATTGGGGAACCTTCACAGCGATTGGTCGACGGGACTGTTACCGTCTCCCGGCTAGACGATGGATTCCCTCCAACGTCCTGGCCCGTCTGTGACTCCCACTTCAAAGCATTGGTTTATCTTACGCCGGGTGCCAATAGATTACGCTTCGATTTCTCGAGCCCCAAGCTTTCTAACAGCGGTACATCAAATCCTATTCACTCCTCCTACCTCACCGTCCATATGGTGCCGCCCATGAACTCGCCGCCATTGCAGCTTGCGATATTACTGGCCAAAGACTCTCCCGGGGTCTTTGATGCTGTACCACCCCGTGTCGAGAAGGAAGGGAACGGCCTGGAAACGGCGATTCGCAAATTCCGAATGGCTGCGTACCTATGGCAGGCATTCACCGCAGAACAGATGTACAGAAACAAGTTTGGGCGACGCGTCTTCAGGTTCGAGGAAGAGTGGATGACGGGAAGTTGCAGTCAACGGGACAGAGAAATGGGCAACATGCGATCTGAGGCGCGAATTCACATTATCAGAACCGATAGGACTGTCGCCGAACTCCGGGATCTTGACCGCGCACAGCAAAACCCCAAGGCGAAGAAGAAAGGGGACTTATACAGCATCGCGGCCGACGCAGTTAAAAACTACTTCAAGCCGCTGCCGGGGCAAAAACATTACGTGTCGGTGTTGCTCTTGGACTCTCACTGGGACAAGGCTTCAAAGACGGTTACCGGGCATGCCGCATTGGGGGGGAATGCTGGCGACCTGCACCTGGCCGTCTTCGGGTCCCACTGCCTGCAGAGCTATCCAACAAGTTTTGACGAGGTTGCCCCAGCTTTCACCGACTGCACGCCAACGGATACTAATTACGTTGCCAACGACTGCAACGACTGTGGAAGCTCCTGGGAAGCCGCAAATATCGGCATCGGCGCCCACATGCACGAGACTGGCCACCTGTTTGGTTGTCCGCATCAGGAGAGCGGTGTCATGCTGAGGGACTACGTCACTCTGAATCGCTCGTTTGTGGCTCGTGAAGCGTATAGCACACGAACCAAGTCAAAGGGAGGGTTGGTGATAGAAGCAGATGAATGCACCTGGCATCGACTTGACTGCTTGCGCTTTCGAAGTCACCCCTGTTTCAGACTACCAAATGACCCGACCTTGAATCCTGACGAGAGCGTCCAGGCTTGGCCGGTTGAGAACGGGCAAGTTATAGTAACGGCAGCTACAGGCGTTTCTTTCATTGAGCTTTACGCAGAAGGCGATGATGTTTGTCATTCTTGGCTTGAGTACGGGTCGGAAAACGGCTCGATCCAACGCAACCTGTGTCTCAAGGAACAAGAGCTCCGAGAGCATCTCCCTCCGAACAAACGCCGATCGAAGTTGAGGGTCTGCATTAAGTCCCATGGCGGTGGCAATCTGGATATCGACGACTTCACTAGCCTCTGCTCGAAGGCATCCTCGTTCAAGCTCGGTTCCGGACAATTGGCTTTCCGGAGCAAAAAGCTGGGAATGTCTAAGATGGAAAACAGCCAGCCGCAAGAGTTCGTATTCACCAGTTCTCTCCACCAGAATAGGGTGTTGTCGCGCATCGTGTTCTATCACGGGTTTGCCTTCGACGGCATAGAATTTTTCTACGACGATGGAGAGAGCCAGTTATTCGGAAAGCGCGGAGGCAAGCCTGGCGGTGACTCCTTCGAGATGGGTAGGGTATTCTCGGCCGATGGTCACAGCTCTCTAGATTGCTAATCTTGTGCAGACATCCGCCGGGGCGAGTATATCACGGGTTTCTTCGTACGGTCCGGCTTCTGGATTGATGCGGTGCAAGTCCTGACGAGTCTCGGGAGGAGGTCGCCCATCTACGGCAATGCGCACGGTGGTTCTCCGTAAGCTCCTCGAGTAATCCCCGCAGTGGCGCGTCGTTATTGACAGGATAATAGCAACACTCTTATTCCCCCGCGCGGTTATAGGGTCTGCGGTGTGTCCGGATCCTGCGCCGCTTGGGTCGATGGTTTTTCCGTTCTCATCACTCGGTAAATTCGAGCATTCAGTACATATTTCACCCGGCACTAGTTCGAGTCGATAGGCAGGGGACCCGGGCGGAGTTTGGGGCTTTACGAATCATTAATCATGACCATGGGTCTAGTGTTACCGAATCGGCATAATAATCACTCGGGGCGCAATCTCTTGCATTTTTGATAGCCGTACCACAATACCAGCATACCACGACTCTCACGCATTCAGCATATCCCTTGCATTATATCACGACGCGAGAGGTTTCGTAGCCCGCACACGGGCACGAAGAGGAGCCAAGAGGCCAGGTAATACTCGCACCCAAAAGGCAAAAATGGACGTAATAGAACACGAGAGACAAGGTACGGGAAAGAGAGAGAGAGCTTTGTCTAGAGCGGGAACTGCCCAACGGACTACCTTGGGAGGGCTCGATGGACCCGTTGTCAAGTATAGTGATGGAGGCTCAACCGGGCCGAGATAAAGTGACCTGGAGATATCTGGGGCGCAAGGTTGGGGACGGAAAAGGGATCGTATCGGCTGTGATGGGAAGCACTGTACGTAGAGTTACATAGGTAGTTATTGTAATAGCTGAAAAGCCTACGTTACAATCCTTGCCAGCCGGGGTTAGAAATTAAGATTGGAAAGACACCTGAGGAATCCTAAGAGAATCCTAAGAGCGGCTGCATAATGTTAAGTTAAGCCTCCGGTCGAGGGAGGGGAACACCGGGCCCGACCTCCCCCCCTCCCC